>PVJO010007956.1:5675-78398 GCA_004026905.1 Hystrix cristata | reverse complement strand
GGGGTGAAAATCATCGCGGTGGGGATGCAGGAGGCTTCCGAGGAAAACCTGAAGGCCATGGCCACGTCTCCATTTCATTTCAACCTCCGGACGGTCAGAGACCTCAGCACGTTTTCCCAAAACATGACGGAGATCATCAAGGATGTAGCCAAGCACAGGGAAGGGACGCTCAATGACATCCGTGTAGAAGGTGGGCTTTGGATGTGCGTGTAGACGTGATGGTTAAGTGATTTTTGCAAATCAACATGAGGAAAGGATTGAAATCCTGTGAGCAGCCCTTCTCCAAATGGCCTGCATTTTCAGATCGAAAATGTTCATATATCAAGCAGGCCCTATGATCATGGCCATTTAAAATCTAGTGAATGGACCTGGCCTTGGTTTTCCTTGTTTCACTCATCCATGCTGTGTATCACTCATAGACTTCTTAAAATTCAGGGCTGCCTCTTCCTGGAGCCCTGCTCGCCTCTGTGCTTTCTCTCTGGGTTAGAGTTGCTAATGTGGTTTCATTACTGACTCACTGAAAAAAAGATAAATTTGCTTCAGGAGAAATCTTTGAAACCTCCAGGTACATTCCTTAATTACAGATTGTTAGAGCTGAAAAATAACTTCTGGTTGTCCAAACCACCTGATTAATAGACATGAAGTTGTAGGTGTCCTTAGAGGTGACGTGACCTGGGCCAGGGCCAGGCTGGAATTTGCAGTCAGAGTGGGGTGTGGACTCCACAGCCAACCTGCTGTCCAGTCTGTCCTCTTGTCTGTCCTCTGTAACAAGAAGGGCCAAGAATCTGTGGATATCAGCGTGCTCATGTCCAAATAAGTAACACATGGTGTATTATTCCTGTCTAAACTGGTCTGAGATGACATTTATAATTACCTATTGACACTAGAGAAGGCTTTTCTTGTGGTAACCCCTGAAAATATGAATCCTATTACTAGCATCTTTCCCAAATAAAATAATTGAAAGTACATTTTGATCTATTATTCTTTAGGAATATTTGGACTATAACTGCTGATTATAATAATGTTGATGCTTAAACCATTTTAATATTTAATTTTTCATTGAATTAATCTGATGGACCAGGCTGCACACTAAGTATAGTATCTAATTTAATCCCACTTCTCTATGAGGTAAATATTATATCTCCATTTTACAGATGAGGATAATGAAGCTGGGAGTTTAGCTAAGATCCAGTGTTTGAACCCAGGTTCCTCTAATCTCAGCTTCATACTCATTTCATACACCACCTCTTTCTGGAGGCACATGACCAAGCTCTGTGTGTGATCTCCCCCTCTCCTGATGCCCAGCAGAGATGCAGGGCCTCCACTTAACACTGTGCTTGTTCCCTCCTTGCCCGCAGTTTGCCAAGGTCCCTCTGTAGCTGACCTCGTGTTCCTGTTGGATGTGTCCATCAGCGGCAGCCAGGAGAACTTTGACTACCTTAAAGCCTTCCTGGAAGAAAGTGTGTCTGCCCTTGATATAAAGGAGAGCTGCATGAGGGTCGGCCTTGTGGCCTACAGCAACGTGACCAAAGTGATCAGTCCCCTGAGTGCGGGCATCAACAAGTCGGAGGTGCTCCAGCAGATCCAGAGCCTCTCTCCCCGGGTTGGGCAGGCCTACGCCGGAGCTGCCATCAGGAAGGTCCGGAAGGAAGTCTTCAGCCCACAGCAAGGCAGCCGGAAGAATCAGGGGGTGCCCCAGATTGCCGTGCTGGTGACCCACAGAGCTGCGGAAGACAATGTGACGAAGGCGGCAGCCAACCTCCGGCGCCAAGGAGTGACCGTGTTCACCGTGGGCATAGAGGAGGCCAGCAGAGCCCAACTGGAGAAGATCGCATCCCACCCGGCCGAGCAGTACGTCTCCACACTGAGCTCCTTCTCTGAACTGGCTGCCCACAACCAGACCTTTCTGAAGAAGCTGCGGAACCAGATCACACGCACCGTCTCTGTCTTGGCAGAGCGGACGGAAACCCTCAAATCTGGTAAAGTATTGCTGAGGGGTGGGTTGCTTGGAAGTTTCTTCTTTTCTCTTGTCTTCTGCACATTATGTACAAAAAGGGGATTGTGAGTTACGATGTAGCTGGGCAGAAGAGCCTAACTTTTCCTTTAGATGGATAGTATGAAATCCAGCTGGGGAGAATGAAATCCACTGAAGTATCCAGTGGGACTTTCCCTTTCTGTTTGTCCTCTTTTGCGTGGCTTTCACTGGATTGGTTACTCACACACACTCCAGAATACCATCGTTTTTGATTTCTTTCTTCTTTCTCTTCCTCTCATATTCTCCTGATCTTCCCTTTTCCCTCTTCTGTCCTCTCCTCCTCCCTCCTCCTCCCTCCCCTCTTCTCCGTTCTCCCCCCTTCCCTTCCTTCCCTGCCTTCCCTCTCCTCTCCTTTGCTCCTCTCCTCTTCCCTCCCCTTTCCTCCTCTTCCTTTCTCTCTCTTTCTCTTTTTTTTGGGGGGGATGTGTGTGTGTGTGCGTGCACACGCGCGCATGTGTGTATTACTGGGGATAGAACCCAGAGCCTTCACACCACGCTACACCTCCCCAGCCCTTTTTATTTATTTAGATTTTATTTTAGGACAAGAGCCAGAGTCTCACTCAGTCACTAAGTTGCCCAGGCTGGGTTCAAGCTTATGATTTTTCTGCCTTGGTCTGACAGAGTACGAGGATTACAACCATGAATCACCATGCCTGGCTCCCTTTATTTCCTTATATTTTTTGTAGTTTTCTCTCCTCTCCTTCCCTCATCCCTAAATTCCAGTTTAGAGAATGGACAGTAAGTATGATTTGGATAGAGGACAAAATAATTAAGTTTCATCTGCTAGTATAGGGAGGGAGAACACTATATTTTTATATACTTGCTATACATGTATATGTTATGTAAACATTTTTATGTATGTGTAAACACACATATACACATTAACATTCATACAAATAATTTAGTTCACATTTATTCTAACAGTGCCACATAAGGTCGCCGACCATATCCCTACACTAATCAACTAGGAAGAGTCAATATTTTGTTCTAGATTTCAAGAAAGAGCATGTCCGTCTACAATGTCCTGTTGACGTCCATCTCCATTTTACAGCATCCCATTTGACATCTTGCCGAGGAGTTATTCACCAGTAGAAAGATGACTTATAAAAAAATAGCTTCAAGCTTTTCTGATTGTTTGCTATATCCAGAGTTATCCTGATTGAAGGCAGAAAATTAGAGTGATAGTGTTACACTGTCAGAAGCAATTCACTCGGCCCAGTGGATGCTGAGATTCTCCCATTCTGAGCCACAAAAGCAATTCTTTTAAGCCTAGAAGCTACTTCCCATTTTTCTGTCGGAAGAAGCTTGTGTTTGTTCTTCCTTTGTGCACCTCTTTCTCCGTCACCTTTGGCCCACACACCACATTCAACTCTTTGGTTCCTTCGTAGGTTGTGTAGACACTGAGGAAGCTGACATCTATCTGCTTGTTGATGGCTCCGGCAGCACACAGGCCGCAGACTTCCACGAAATGAAGAGCTTCCTGTCGGAGGTGGTGGGGATGTTCAACATTGCCCCCCATAAGGTGCGGGTTGGGGCCGTTCAGTATGCAGACAGCTGGGACTTGGAGTTTGAGATCAATAAGTACTCCAACAAGCATGATTTGAGTAAGGCCATTGAGAACATCAGGCAGATGGGTGGGCACACAAACACAGGTGCGGCCCTGAACTTCACGCTAGGGCTGCTGCAGAGAGCGAAGAAGCAGCGCGGAAACAAGGTGCCGTGTCACCTTGTTGTCCTCACAAATGGAGCGTCCGAGGATAGCGTCTTGGAGCCTGCATACAGACTGCGAGAGGAGAACATCCGTGTGTATGCTATTGGGGTCAAGGAAGCCAATCACACACAGCTGCGAGAAATTGCTGGCGAGGAAAGAAGAGTGTACTACGTGCATGACTTCGATGCCTTGAAGGACATAAGAAACCAAGTTGTTCAAGAAATCTGCACTGAAGAAGGTAAAGGAAATGGTGGTTTTGCCTTTCAACTTCAGCTCGCGATTGTCTTCCTGTGTAACTGTCTTTGTTCTCCAGAACAAAACTGGGAGCCCACCGTAGTGTGGTTCTGATTCATGTCTGATTAATAACAAAGACAGTTGGAGGGATTCTTCCTAATAAGTGTTAGCTTCCTCCAACAAATACCTGCTAGAACATGTATGTGATTAGACATCACATGTGTAATATGATCTAGTGCTTTCAGATTTTATGGAGTACTTATGATTTAATTAAATTCTATTTAAAAAAACTTAGAGCTATATATACATCAATGGCTTTCAACCAGGGGGGATTTCCCCTCTTAGGGGATATGTGATAACTTGTAGAGACATTTTTGGTATTCTAACTGTGGAGTGCTGCTAGCATCTAACAGGAAGAGGTCAGGCACACTGCTAAAGATCTTTAGTATCCTATGTGTACAGCGTGCTCACCACAGTTAAAATAATCTGGCCTCAAATGTCAACAGTGCTGGAGCTGAGAAACCCTGAGTTATATATTTAAGGAAATTACTAAATAACAAATAGTCTCAAATGACTGATTGTTTTATTGCCTCCAAAGCTTTATTTACCCTACTAATAATTCTTACTGAGCGCATAATTGATTTCAAAATAGAATAATTTGTGATTTGAGTTTTTCTGTTCTGAACTTTGTACATGTGGTTGAATAAACATCCCTGTTTCTCTCGTGTAGCCTGCAAAGACATGAAAGCTGACATCATGTTTCTGGTGGACAGTTCTGGCAGTATAGGACCTGAAAACTTCAGTAAAATGAAAATTTTTATGAAAAACCTGGTGAGCAAATCTCAGATTGGGGCAGATCGGGTGCAAATTGGTGTCGTCCAGTTCAGTGATGTCAACAATGAAGAGTTTCAGCTCAACAGATTCATGTCCCAGAGCGACATTTCAAATGCGATAGACCGAATGGCTCACATTGGGCAAACTACCTTGACTGGTAGTGCCCTGACTTTCGTGTCTCAGTACTTCAGCCCCGCCAAGGGGGCCCGGCCCAGTGTCAGGAAGTTTCTCATCCTCATCACAGACGGCGAAGCTCAGGACGTAGTGAAGGACCCGGCAGACGCGCTTCGGCAAGAAGGGGTCATTATCTACTCTGTGGGCGTATTTGGCTCCAATGTCACCCAACTTGAGGAGATCAGCGGAAGGCCAGAGATGGTTTTCTATGTCGAGAATTTTGACATTCTGCGGCATATTGAAGATGATCTTGTTTTTGGAATATGCAGTCCCCGTGAAGGTAGGCACGCGTGTGACCCTACTGACAATATCCAAATACCGGATGCGTTGGTCGTTGTTTCTTGCGCTAAGAGTCGTATTGGAACACTTCGAGCTTTTTGTGTAATTGAAATGCTTATGCTAGTGGCTTTGATCTGCTGGGTTAAAGGGACAACAAATAACAATGTTGGCTCACCTGGATTCTTTCTCATTTCTAGACAAATAGTCCTTCATTTAAGAGAAGTGGTAGGTCTTGGGCTCCCTGGAAGCAGAAGCTGAGCCAGCAGATCCGGTGGAGGTGGTTTACTGAGGAGATGCCTTCAGAGGGGAGCAAGGAAAGTGGGACAGGGTGTGGGTAGGAGCTAAGCAAGGAGGTCATTTCAGCTGGATTCTAATTGTGCCCTGACCCCACAGGAAGCTTTAGAGCACGAGTTACACTGGAACGGGTCTTACCTTGAGACGAGGGCCGGCCATGTGTAACGTGGGCCTCGGACTACATGTGGGCTGCTGAGGCGGGTGGTACAGACGCATCACCTCCTGGGCAAGGGGCTTCCCCTTTGGCCTGGCATCCGTTATATGTGCGTTTTTCTTGCAATTTCTAAAACCAATACTTGATCAAATGAGATGTCAGTGAAATACTTTGATATTTGCTAAAATTTATGAAAAATGACTGTAGTACATGAACTTGAGCAATGAATATCCCAAAGAAAGTAAATGGCGTAGTCCTACTTTCTTCCCACGATACTGCAGGGCAGTGGAAGTGATTTTAGAAAGCTTTGGGCTAGAGGTGTAGCTCAGTGGTAGAGCACCAGCCCGGCACATGTGAGGGCCTGGGTGCAATCCCTGGCACCAAAATCAAACAAAACAACAAGAAAATCCGCAATAAAAGGGCAGATTTATACTGTGTCCCTGGAGCTTAATGACAGAGGCATTCTGGAAAGTCTCCATGAAGGGAATGGAGCTTACTAGCATTTTAAGGGAGGGGAAGAACATCATTTTCTTATTCAAGTAATAATTTTATTCCACTCCCATTGTAAGATTTTATGATCATGGTCTGTATTTTGTAGAAAGAAGAATACAGCTGGTTTTTATTCTGTGGTAATTTCACCCAGAACAAATATGAATGCCGAAGGTTTTCAGCACTGAGCAGTCTCCCCAGCAGTCTTCTGAGGAATCCCAGCAAGCTTCACGGCCAACTGACAGCCAAAGGGACCTAGTTCCTTCTTTAGCACAGCCAGCCCTTCTTAGGAATTGGGTTTGGAGCTCTATACACATGGCCTCCAACCGGGCGTTAAGTACATTGTCTCTTGAGTTTTCAACAGAACTACGTGAGGCCAGCGAGTGGCTCACAAAAGAAAGATGTGGAAAGCCTGGGGGTGGGCAGAGGAAAAGGGTACATTCTCTCAGTTCCAGTTCTCAAGAATGGATGAGTTCACGTTTGGATTGGACCTTTCTAAGGCCTGTAGGTAGAACGCACTTGTGACTAACCACTGCACTTGTCCAGGGCGGATGAGCCGATGTTCAGGAGGTGGGATGGACCAGTTCCTTCAGATGGACCGTGCTGCACATGATCCAGGGCCTGCCTTCTTTCCTTGTCCCTGATGCTGACCTCAGGGTTAGAAAGTTAATGAGAGAACTGTGCCAAGATAACTTGGGGAGAAAGTGGGCCCAAAGATAGAGATTTCAAGAAAGTAAAAAAGGGGAAAAAAATGTAACCTTACAAAGTCAGTCATCATAGAACGATGAAAAGTAGAGTTGCCAAATTCATTTTAATTTAGTCATTTCCCACAAGGGTTTTCTTACGAATGAAATCTCAAGATCCCTGTAATTTTTAAAAAGGAAAATTTGCATACCTGAAAGCAACCTCTTATATGAGGATATTTATACGAATTGTGGTTTTCTTTCCTCTCCAAAGATTTGTGAAATTCTGTTCCTGATGACGCTCTGATTGTCACTGCACCCCTTCCCACCCTTCAGGAGGTTTCACATCACCCCAGCTTGTCCTAAAAGCCCACCTGAATGTCACTATGTACTGGTGGCACAAATGTGCATGTGGCTCTCTTATCCAGGGAACTGACATCTTAGTGGGTAATGTGACCCCTTGGAGAGAAAACGGCAGCAATTTTTTTTAAGTCAGGGGATTTCCCATGTGTCCAGCGCTAATCTCGCATGGTGTTTGTTTCTCTTCCTGTTCTAGAATGCAAACGGATCGAAGTTTTGGATGTTGTGTTTGTAATCGATAGCTCTGGCAGCATCGACTCTGATGAATATAATATCATGAAGGACTTTATGATCGGTTTAGTGAAGAAAGCTGATGTGGGCAAGAATCGGGTCCGGTTTGGTGCTTTGAAGTACGCTGATGATCCAGAGGTGCTGTTTTATCTGGATGACCTTAGTACCAAACTGGAGGTGATCTCAGTGCTCCAGAGTGATCAGCCCATGGGCGGCAACACTTACACTGCGGAGGCTCTGGCCTTCTCAGACCACATGTTCACGGAAGCCCGAGGCAGCCGCCTGCGCAAGGGGGTCCCCCAAGTCCTCATCGTGATTACCGATGGGGAATCCCATGATGCCGAAAAGCTCAATGCCACTGCCAAGGCCTTGCGGGACAAAGGCATTCTCGTCCTGGCTGTGGGGATTGCTGGTGCCAATCGCGTGGAGCTGTTAGCCATGGCAGGGTCCAGTGACAAGTACTACTTTGTGGAGACTTTTGGAGGCCTGAAGGGGATCTTTTCAGATGTGTCGGCCAGTGTCTGTAACTCTTCGAAAGTAGGTAAGTCATTTTCCTAATAGCATAAGACCAAATGAGGGAGACACTTTCAAGAACAAGTTTTCCAGAGTGGAGAGAAGAAGCTGAAATTATTCCGTAAAACTCCCCATGTTAGAGGAGCTCAGAGCGGGAAAGACCTCACAACTGTTTCCTGCAGCCTCTTCCCCAAAGAGAGTTACCTTCTGCAATATTTCCTACTCATTTCTTCCTAAACTCTTCTAATACATTCGTTTTGGACGGACTTTATTTATCATGGCACAGACTTGCTTATACGTTTTTCTACCCACTAGTTCCCTTTTCTGCTCTTTACACAAGAACTCAAAATTTGTCTCCCCCTAAGAATCAGTGATTGTTGCCAAAGTCGCCTTTTCCTTCAGGCTTAGAAGTCCCGGTTTCTTTACCGTTTTCTATCCTAGCTCATTTAAAATGTGGAGCCCAGCGTGAAACACTAGTGCAGCCAGCTTCAGGAATCTCCAGCGCAAAGTGACTTCTCTTGGCTGGGACGCTCTGCCTCTATTCCAGTAGCTGGAGGTTGCAGCGTGGCTGTGTACGCGGGATGCGTTCGCTCATCATCCATTCAGCTGCCATTTTATACTTTAGATTGAGAGGGAGACTGTGCACTGTTAACTTTCCTTAGTCTTTTCCCTAAGACATATTTTATCAAAATATACTGTTTTTATTGGTCAAATTACTAATAATCCATAATTCCAGCATCTTGGTGCGGTTTGTTTTCAAAACCATTTAACATTTCTAGCTTTCTTGTGGCTTGTCTCTGTTAGAATGCAGCTACCATCTTTTTCTTTGACATAACCAACAAAATCTTTCTGGGTCTTACTTAAAAGGGGGTAAATCTCTCACCTGCTTCTATCAAATGCTTAAAATCTGACCTGTCCTTCTGAAGTTCACTGTAAAAGATGATACTGCATTTTTGTGTTGAAAGTTCTCATTTGAGCAGAAAAATATGACTTCATTTCCTTTGACTCTGAATTTGAAAAGGAATTTAATGAGTTAACCAATTCCTAAAGGATCTACATTTCTTTTCATCTCTTTTATCCCACAGTCTTCAGACTGTGGGAATCTCAGACACCTTTAATTTTTCTGAGGCTACAGTAAGAATTAACTAAGTTGAGTCAGTGGTGGGATCGTTGGGGAATTCAAGGAAATTATAATGCTTACCAGAAAGCTAAGAGAGACACGTAAGTATGTGCCAAGTGTAACTCATTCATTGGCTGTGTGCTTGCATATTGATTCTGTTTTGTATTTGCTCTGTTAATATAAGGGAAATGTCCCTGGTTACATTGCATTATTTGCTCAGAAATAGTTTTCTCGAGTAAGCAGTTTGCCTGTGTAGACCAGAAAGGGCTGTAGAAGGGGAAAATAAACGAGAGAGAAACTGGAGAGCATGCTTATGAATACCCTCCTTAATTTGCCCTAATACAGAAAAATATTAGCTCACTTGGACAGAGACCGAGTCCATAATATAAGCCCATCTATTTCCGTTTGAGTTCCTGAACTGACACGTCTTTTTTCTTTTTCCCCTCACTGTGCTACTGCTGTCTGGGCTTTCTGGGAGGGAAAAGACTAGCCTGCAGATGAGAACGAGTTTTCTCTAGCACCATTCTCAGTTCTCCAGGAACTCAGAAAAGCAAGCGGCGTAAGACCGAGTGGACAAGCCAAGAGCAATAGCAAAGGATGTGTGCGGGGTTCATGCTTCTTGCTGCTCTGATGAATCGGTCATTTAGTTTTATTTCCTCCCAGACTGGTGTGACTACAGAGTCACATAAGACAAGACATGACTTTTGGAAACAGCATTTCTGTGTAGCTGCACGCAGTTAATTTGCTCTCACGGGCTGAGGAAGGAAGAGCAGAGAGAGAGAACTTTTGCAAAAGGGAAGGGGATGGAGAGCTGGAGGGAGGGAAAGCAGAGGGGAGGGGCGGGAAAGGAGACCACAAAAGAATGAAGACGTGTTGTGTACATGCACCAGTTTCACACAGTGTTTTCATTGTGTGCTCCAAACACGTACTAATAAAGAAGGGCTTGGGAATTTAGCTCAGCAGTAGAGCACATACCTAGGAAGTGCAAGGCCATGAATTCCATCCCCAGCACACCTCCCCCAAAAAGAAAAAAAAAATAATGTTTTTTGGTGGTTGTTCCCTTTCCTCTTCTTTATAGATTGTGATATTGAAAAAGTAGATCTTGTTTTCCTCATGGATGGTTCAAATAGCATTCATCCAAGTGACTTCAAGAAGATGAAGGAATTTTTGGCATCTGTTGTCCAAGACTTTGATGTCACTCTCAACAGAGTGCGCATAGGAGCAGCCCAGTTTAGTGACACCTACCGGCCAGAGTTTCCCCTGGGAACTTTCACAGGGGAGAAGATCTCATTTCAGATTGAAAACATCCAGCAGATCTTTGGATACACGCACATCGGTGCCGCGCTCCGGAAGGTGAGCCATTACTTCCGGCCAGACATGGGCAGCAGAATAAACGCAGGTACCCCCCAGGTGCTGCTGGTCCTCACGGATGGCCGGTCACAAGATGAGGTGGCTCAGGCAGCTGAAGAGCTAAGACACAAAGGCGTGGACATCTACTCGGTGGGCATCGGGGATGTGGATGATCAGCAGCTCATTCAGATCACCGGGACTGCAGATAAGAAACTCACTGTTCATAACTTCGATGAACTGAAAAAGGTCAAGAAAAGGATTGTTCGCCACATCTGTACCTCAGGGGGTGAGAGCAGTAAGTATTGAAAAAGTTCTTCATTTTTACCCCCACACTGACGTTCTCCATGCCCTGGGGATGCAGGGAGGACTTAGATTTGCACCTCTGGATTTCACACTGAACTTTTTCACAGTTGTCAAGGATTTTTTTGTGGCTCGTAGATGAGAATGAGGGTGTCTGAGCTCCCGTGTCTTTTTTCCCTCCCTCCCTCCCAGAGGAGTGTGTCTGCTCTGTGAGTGCGAAAACCTGAGTTTCAGGGGTGTGAGGAAGAGGCCAATGTGTTTACAATGTGGCAGGTTCCAGAGGCTGCAAAATGAGTGTCCAAGAAATAAACACTTGGATGGATTTTGGTTGCCCGGCCCTAAAACTTACAAGGCTGCCAAAAGCTACAAATGGAGGGAACATCCCTGAGGGTTTAGATCTTCATTATGAAATTTTACCACAGAAGGTAGTAGATATCTTCTTAAATATGAGCATATGTTGACCTTTTTCCAATAGAAAGAAGAAAAGTATCTTGAAATAACTTTTTTTTTTAAATTAGAGGGGCACCCAGTATGTTTGCTCTGTTTCTAAGTAAGTTGATGTAAACACTGATCCCAGATTTATACCAAGGAAAGGAAAGTCTCATGTCCCCGAGAGGCAGCTGGAGGCAGCCTGGCCACAAGTTGCTGCTCTGTGGCCATTTTATCTTAGAAAACTTGCTTAACTTCTCCAAGTTTAATTTTCTCATCTGTGGACTTGAAAGACAGCAGCACCGGGTTTGAAAGGTCGCTGTGAGGATTAAATGAGGAAAATGTGTATTTAAACCTTACTTTGAATAAGGATGGCACCTGGGATATAATTACAAGGTCACTTCATTTTTGTCTACCACTGACCTACTACTGAATTTTTTCATGGGAACTAGCGCTTCCCTTGCCCCAGACATATCCAAAAAATAAACCAACCTCCCCTTGCTGATGAATACATCTGTCCTAGTGTAACTACTAAAACTCCAAGCTTCATGCAAGGCTCTCCCACTTTCCAGCCTACCACAGACAGCTCAGCTGCCTTGAGAAGTGGCCACCACAGTTGACGTTTCCTCTTCGTTCTTTACCTTTCAGTGCTCTACCTTCTCCCAGGCTCTGCTGCCCTGCCTTGCTCACCCTGATTTCTAGCCACTGCAGTATGAGCTGGGGAAGGCAGGTGATCTGAAGAGGCGTAGAGGTCCTTATTTGGTGGTACCTGCCAGGAATTGGTTTGCTCTGATGGTGGTCTGTGTCCCAAAGTGGGTCTGTTTATGGGCCCTTCAAAGGATCCTCTGTCCTGCTCTGCATCCTCCCGTCCCCACCACACCCCACCTGTTAGAGGTTCCCCCAAGTATGGCTCACCCAAGGAGGGGTAAGTATGTCTGAATTTAGATGGTCCCTTATCCCTTCCTCGGCCCCAAGCATCTGGTAATACCTCTGGTTTATTCTGCTGAGGGCTCTGTGCCCCGTCCCCAGGTTACCTTTTTAGATGGGAGAGCAGAGAAGCCCACAACAACAACTCCTCACCCTCAGCCACATTAGTTCTGTGGGAAGAAACTTGCACCCCAGTGGACTCTGGGAATTAGAGCCCTTGAAAGGGGCTGCCTGTCCTTTGCAAGGGAAGCAGTAAGCCATCCTGGCTCTCATTCCTTGGAATCTCCAGGTTTATGAGTTAGTTCTCAAAGCCCTCCACTCTCGATTTAAAGAGGAATCTGTCTTCTCTCCTTGTGAGTGTGTGTGTGTCCACACACACAGATGGTGGGAGGGCTCACAGCCCAACAACAGCTCTCTCCACAAATGCTCTTCTAATATCCAATCGCACACCTTCTCAAGGTCTAATGTGGAGGTTAAAGGTTAGGAGTTCTGTAGTCAATTAGGGACTACCATCTTTGTACATCCTATTCATAGCCGGGATCATTTTAGCCAAACTTTTCCATTAATTCCCTATCAAATAAAATACCCATTTTCAATTATTAGGCAGGAAATTATCTTAGAACTATCTAGTTTCTAGTTGAGTGCATGAAAAAAAATGAGTAAAAAACAAGAGTATAAATTCTAAATAGTGACCGAGTTATCTTTAAAGAAAATAGTTATGAATGCAAAAAGGAAAGGTGCTCTATATTAAGACAGACGTGAAGTCATTAGTCCAGCAAGCAAAAATGTGAGGCGTTTTGTAGGCAGGTGCGAGTGAGGCCTGATGCGCTTCAAAGGCCAGTGCAGATAACCAAGGGATGCGGTTCGTCATCACATCCGGGAAGTCAGACAGTGGTCCGAGGTTCAGATTGAATGAGACTTTGAGCTTAGGTGTTTGTTGTAGTTGTTGTTCTTTCTTCGCCAGGGATCAAACGCAGGGCATTTGCCCCTTAGACTAGAGTCTATCACTGAGCTACGCATTCAGCCCCATTGCCTCCACTTCTTCATAAAATGTGCCTGACTCTGGGAAGTCACTATCCTTTCCAAGTCTTACTTTTCTCATTCATAAAGCTAAATCACCCCTCAGAGTTTCTCTAATTGACCACTATGTTTCCAAATGTGAAGGAATGGTCAGCTGCACAGAACTACGAAGCAAGTGACTGACATCACTTTTTGAGCACCTATGGGGGGGCAAGCCCAGTGATCTAAGCACTCAAAATGTATTATCTCATTTTGTTCTCCCAATAGTCTATGCAGTTTATATTCTTATTTTCTCTTATAAATGTGGAAACTGGCTCTCAAAGAAATATTTAGAACCTGATCCAGATCATACTAGAAGTAACAGACTAACCATATTTTGAAATTGAGGTTTGTCTGACCCCACCCTTCAATATATTTATATTTCTTTCTTTCTTCTTCTGTTAAGTTAAGCTGTTTTGGGTTTTTGTTTTTTGTTTTGGGTTTTTTTGGGTGTGTGTGTGTGTGTGTGTGTGTGTGTGTGTGTGTGCTGGGGATCTAACTCAGGGCCTTAAACTTGCCAGACAAGAGCTCTACCACTGAGCTAAATCCCCAGTCCCATTTTTAAAGCTGTTTCTTGATAGAGTTGTTGCTGAAGTTATCTAATGCTAACATTACCAAGAACTAATGTGTACGTGTTGTTTCTCCAGGTAGTAGCTGGAGCTTATTAAGACATCCTGGGTTTATGTCTTTAAATTGTGCCCTGAGGAAAGCACTTGCTGTGAGCACGATCTAGTTGCGGCCCTAGGAACCTGCATATCTTATCACCCTGGCCAGCAGGAAGTGATAGAATCGGGTGGGCCAGTGTATGGGCACCTCAGCAAGCCTGGTTCTGAATCGCTGGACCTGATTATGCAACCCAGTCGTCATTGTAAGCCCTGGGGAAAACTAAGTCATAGCTCCCTCTTCCGATAAGTGAAGATTGTAAGGATTACTGTTTACTGCGTGTTATTTGTTTAGGACAAATGAGATAATGAATGGGATTCAATGAGTGTAGCTTCTGTCATCGCATGTTGCAAAGGGTGACTCAAAATGATTCTATCCAAGCAAACACGTGGAGTAATAGGGCAACCTCATAGGAAGATAGTTTTCCAAGATTCTTCGGTTTCACAACTTAAATATTTTAGAACATCTCAGAACTGTATTCAAATTTAATGTTTACACACACGCCAAAATCTACCAAGCAGCTAGACTCCGGTCTGTTTTCTTGCCTTCATTTTCCTGATTTTCTTTTGAGCCTGGCTAGTCTGTCCACCTCGAAGAGACTTTTGAGCAATTTGGAGTATGTGTAAGTTTTGGCCTTGGGGCACTGTTTTAGTTACTTTTCTCTCGTTGTTGGGACAGAATACCCGACACCCAAAGTTAGGGGAAGAAAGGTTTATTAGCTCACAGTCTGCAGAGGTTTCAGTCTATAGTCTGCTGGGTCTGAGGCAGGGCGGCATGGCAGAGGCAGGGCGGACTGGCAGCCAACCGGCAGCAAAGTAAGGTGAGGAATGCAAGGAATGTATGCAAGCAAGCAATGCAAACAAGCAGCTAGTTAGCCTCTTCCTGTATCTTTTATCTAGGTTACCTGCCCTTAGGGCAGCCCACACTCCCACCCCCAATCTCAGTCTCACATCCTTGATCCCAGCAGAACCATGCCAAACCGATCAATGGATCAATTTAGTAACCACACACTCTAGATCTAGCTATCTCTTACCACATGAGGCTTTGGGGGGACATCCAGACACAAACCATAACAGGCACGGAGCCATGATTAAGTAGCAAAAGAACCAGGAGTAGCCGCTCTCATCGTTTGGATCCATATGTATGGATAGCTGGATCAAAAAGATGAAGCAGAAGGGCAGTCTGAATAGAATGACGCAGGGACCACCTCAGCGTTGGAGTCAAGGATTGTGAGCAATATAAGGAGAAAAACTGAGTGATCATTTCCAACTTTTCTCCTCAAGCAGCTCTTTACATCCCTGTCTTAACTGAATTCTCACTTAGCAAGGCTCGAAGCAAAATTTCTGTACTAGTATTTTCTTGGGAGTGCGCTACTGTGACGCCAGAGTGAGGGGAAGAGAAGCACAGCAGAGAGGCGGGAAAGGCTCCGCTGTGTGCTGGCCGGCAGGCCGGGTGGACTGCCCAGCAGGAGGAGGCGAGAAGATGCATCTGCCTGCGCCGGCCTGTCTGCCGCCTCTCAGTGGTCAGAGTTCACCCGGCGGAGAGTTAGCTCACGTACTACTAGACCGTACTATCGGGCGCCTTTGGGAAGCTGCTGGGGAAACCAGACCCAGGGCCTGTGCGTGCTGCGTCTGGGGCTGCGAGGGAACCGAGCCGGGCCCTCCGTGAGCTCACACAGGCTGCAGGGGGCGCTCCGGAGTCCCGGCCAGGCTTGGCCCTCTGCCCTGCGGTATTAGAAGACCAAACGATGGTGGCAGCTGGGGCTCTCCAGGTTCTGGGCAGAGGAAAGAAGCAAACGTGGAAGTTCCAGAAACTGGTTTATCTTCTAGTACTTAGCTATATCTTCTAGATAATACTTCCTCCTTTTTCATCTAAGACACACCTCATTTCAAAGGCTCCGTACAAACCTCTGTCCTATCCGAGCTAAGAATCTGTTTTCGGATCCTCTAAATATGTTTCTTCATACTAATAATCTGTCATCATCAATGCCAATTAACGACTTTTTTAAAAAAAGAGATAATTAGAATCAGCTTTTGGGCTTGGCAGGGGAATAGGGGACGGTAACTGTCTAGTCCAGTCTAGTATTTTCTGTTCTTTTGTATTTTTTGCGATACATAATCTCCTTGTTTTTATAGTCAAGAAAATTAATGCTCCAAGAGGATGAGTGTTTTGGCTAAAGTTGCTTAAGCAGTAACAGTTTCAGCACATGACTGAAACTAATCGTTCTGTCTACCCAAACACATTGCTGGGCTGGGGTCTACTTTTACTTCTTTTTGTCTTCCATTTTAGCCTATCCTGTGGATCACCTTCTTAATTTTCTTTTGTTGCTCCTTTTCTATTCTCATTCCCGTTCTCCTACTTTAATTTTCATATTTCTCTTTGGAAGTCAATTTTGACCGTCTCAGTAGTTCACTTCCCAAACACTCCCCGCCTCCAGTTAATTTGTATCACCATTGGCAGATTCACTCTCACGCGCCACCCCTGCCCTGGAAGCCTCCAGTTTCCGAATCTTCAATCTTCAATCTTCTGAGGCTCCCAAAGGCGGGACCCTCTGCGGGGTTTCCAAGGCCGTTGCAGGAAACCCATTTGATCGGTAGGTATAGCCTTGTCTCTAGTTGCAGTCAGACACATGGCTGCTCAACCTGGACGTGCCTGCTATATTCTCTTCTTTTCATCACATTACTATGGAATCATTTGTCTAATTTAAACACAAGAAGCTTACTTAGATTTATGTACTTTCAGCAATCTAGACAAAAAGTTAAAGTAATTGCTTTGTCACAAGTCTCTTCTCCTTGAAAGCAGCAGTGCGGCTTGATTACTGAGTGGTTTTTGATTCAGAGGTTAAAACAGTGTTTATCCGAGAATTAAACTTTCCATCTCAAGACGGATAGGAGAAGGTGGAAGTAATTGAAAGGAATTTGGGGAAGGGCATATTCTGGTGCTTCCTTCTAACTAGTTTCTTTCTCTTCATCTCACTTTCTGAATACCCAAGAAGAGAATTTCCAAAAAAGCAAAATATAGTAAAGTAAAAAGACCAGCCTCCTTGACTTTGTCAAACACATTGATTTACCTGAAAACCGACTATTAAATAAGCTCTTTATTCCCCATTACCTAGCTCTTTTGTCATTAAAAAAGTGAATCAAGTTGCTGGCCCTTGTTTTAAGAATTGAAGTTGGTATTTTGATTTCAAAGAATTGCATATGTCCAGCTGAGCAGTTTGTCTGGAAAGTAACATAGGCAGGCAGGCGGGCATCCGCTCATACAAAAAACCTGAGAAACTGCTGATCTGAGCAAAGCAAATATCACTCCTGCTTAATTTACCGAGGAAAATGTTGCATTTTCTTGAAAAACAGTTGGTGTGTTTAGCAACTTAAAATTTCTTGAAAGTGTCCTAACTACCTGAATTTAGGGTACTGAACTCACATATACCAAGCCCACAATAATTTCTCCAATGCTTACATTTCCCTGGAATGCTGGGTGTGGTGGCGCAATCCCAGCACTTAGGAGGCTGAGGCAGGAGGATTGCTGGGGGTTTGAGGTCAGCCTGGGTTACATAGTGAGTTCAAGGCCAGCCTGAACTGCATAGTGAATCCCTGTCTCAAAAAAAATTATTTTCCTGGAGTTAACAAGAATAAGAGCACAGGTATCTCTAGAACCCCAAAATGTCAGCCTCCTTGGCTTCTGGAATGGTGAGCTCCCGAGGTCAGTGCCTGCTTTGACATGGTCAAATATAGACAGTTTGGTTGCCAGGCTGTTTTTATTTTCTGGTCTCCTCTCTCCCCCTCCCCTCCTCCTTTCTTTCTTCATTTCTTCTTTTCCACCCTCCCTTCTCTCTTTCCAAAGGGTCTACAAAGTAGCTCAGGCTGTCCTCAAACTCACAATCTTCCTGCCTCAGCCTTCCAAATGCTGGGATTACAGATATATACCATCACGCCCGGTTTGTTGCTAGTTTCTTTCCTTGTAAGATTTAAACCAAGTAAAATTTCATGGATTATTTTTGTGTTTACTTGTTCTTTTTTCTGAGTGGGATGCTAAAAGCAAAAAAGAGGATTAGTGAACTTCTTTTGGAAAGAGAAATCATCAAAACTAGTCCTTTGTGATTTATTTTATTCTAAATGACTTTGTTCTCAAATGTTTTTGCTTTTCCTTTATATTTATTATAACTTAATATTTGTTGAGCGACCCCAGTTAACAAATATGATAAAAAATTTCCTATTTCAGACTATTAGCATTTCCCCAATGTACTTTAGATATATTTAAGTGGCTGTAATTGAATGACTTTTTAAATGGCTATAATAAAGTCTTTCAGAACTTCAGCCGTTATAGGATCATCCAGATATTATACCAGCTGAAAAAAAAAAAAGATGTGTAATTTTATAGGTTATAAAAGAATGATTCTGTACCTCTTGCATTATTCATGTTCTCCCTGGATTTCCAACTTTATAACAAGAATAGAAGTAAAACCTTTATGTGGTAGTGCACACCTGATCCCTGCACTCTGGGAGGCTGAGGCAGAAGGACTGCAAGCAACTTAGCAACTTAACAAGACCCTGTTGCAAACAAAACAAAACACAGGACTGGGAATGTAGTTTAGTGTGAAGGCCTTGGGTTCAATCTTCAGTACTGGAAAAAAGTCCAAGTCCCTAAAATCATTAGACAAGGCACGTGGCCTGAGAGTCGAAGATGTTTGTTGATTTAATAAGCTGTGCTTCTCCTTTGAATCCTAGATTGCTTTGTGGACGTTGTGGTTGGATTTGATCTCTCAACTCAGCTGAGAGGGCAGACTTTGCTCGCCGGTCAGCCGTGGATGGGAACCTACCTTCAAGACATATTACGGGCCATCAGCTCCCTCAGTGGTGTGAGCTGTGAGGTGGGCGCTGAGACTCAGGTTAGTGTGGCTTTTCAAGTCACAAATGCCATGGAAAAATATTCTCCCAAGTTTGAGATCTATAGTGAAAACATTCTGGACAGCTTGAAAGACGTGAGGGTGACAGGCCCATCTCTTCTCGACGTAAACCTCCTGCGCTCTCTGTGGGACGCCTTTCAGAACAAGTCGGCCGCTCGAGGGAAGGTAGTGTGATTTCGTTCTGTTTGTTGGTCTGTGGTTGCAATGAACTTCGTTTTACTCATCTTTCTTTTGTAAACCTCTCTAGGTGGCCCTTTTATTTTCAGATGGATTGGATGATGATATTGAAAAACTTGAACAAAAATCTGATGAACTTAGAAAGGAAGGTACTGACAGTGGAGGGGGAGTGGGAAAGGGGTGTTTGTTTCTCCTTCCTAACCTTGCTGCGGAATATCCTTTTCTCCCTAGCTCCACATTAGCTGATATTGCTACTTTTTTAGTGTCAACAGAAGTAAATAGACTATTTCTCCTTGACCAAGGAACACAAGAATTGGATTATTTTCTGCTAGCAGCCCAGAAGTTTCAAAGTTGCAAGCATTGCTGGACAAGTTGACCCACATCTTAGGGGCTTTCTATTCAGTTCCTTCCTTCCGGCCACCGACTGGCCGGCTGCAGTGTTCGTGAGCTTTTGAAGCTCTGGCACCAGGCTTTGGGCCTCTGCAGCTAGTGGCCGGTCTCACTTATTGTCAGTTCTTATTAAAATATGGATCAGAGCAGGCAGAATGCATCTGCACAGTTGTGGTTTGACTAAGAATCGAAACACTGTCCCGCAAGTGGACACAGTTGCTGTTCTGCCCAGGTCCCTTCTACTGGCAGGCTCACCATCTGCTGATTGCTGCTATAACTCACTACTCCCCAATCCTCTTAGGAATCACATGCGGCCATTGAGAGCCCCTCACCCGGGAGGTTACTCCCCATTCCACTCCCAGGCGGCAGAGTTTATGTTCCAGAGCTCCCTGGGATCAGGCTAAAGGTAGATTCAGCTGAGACACTGTCTTACGCAGCTCCCTTCCCTCTGCCCTCTGCTTTCCTTACTTCCCATCCTCTGAGAGTGCCCCTTCCACAAATTGTGCACCTCCACATCTTTATCTTGGGTTCTGCCTCTAGGAAACCTGACCAAAGACATCTGCTTCTCAGATTAGTGAGTAGATGCTGACTGCACTTAGTCTTTTCTTTGGTTCTCTTGCCTCAATCTTAGACAAACGGCAGAATTCTCTGAATTTATAGCCTTAGGACAAAGGATTTTAATTTGCCTTTTATTTACTAAAGTTGCCTTCTCTGTATCAAGTCTTGGCCTTTGTTGGTGAGCTGCAATAGAGACTTTAATTAAGATTGAGAACAAGACCATAGAGCACTTAGTTTGGGTAGACAGTTTCCTTATCATCCTTGTTGTTTTGAATTTTCCTTTTGTTGGGAAAAGATGTATCTCTTCCTGACAATGTGAACGTTTCTTCCAGGAAGTGCTTTTCAATAGCTCGAATTCTAAGACCCCTTCTCTTCCTTCCAGTTCCCCCTGGAAAACCAGTATGTGACTATCAACTTCAGAAACTAGATTTTTAAAATAACATCCACAAAAATCTAGAATCTTTGAAAAAGGGATAAAGGAATGATAATAATGTTCTTTGGAAAGGATCAAATGGCTCTCAAGGGCACAAGTGGCCTCCCGTATTTAAGCACACATGACCTCAGTGGGTGGCCTTGTGCACACTCTCAAGCAATTTAGTGCTTCCTTTAAGCATGAAAGTGGGTATATATCCCAAGAGAGTCTATGTTTCTGATAAGCTCCTGGGTGATGCCAATATTGTGGCTTCAAGAACCCCCCATTTAGTGGCGAACAGTAAAATAGGTACTTTCTTGATATGTGAATTCCTGGGCCTTTCTTTAACTTGCCACCTCATTTCCGGTCCTTGGGGTATGGAAAGTTCTGTTACAATTCCCCTTGTCTCCCATTTCATTTGTTTGTCATGATCATGTCACTAACTAGCTGTATAACATGTGGTTGGGGAAAGTGGACAATAGAATGAGCGCTCTTGTGGGTAAGATGAATTTGGTTACTTTAATCTTTTTGCATATTTACCTTGCTATTCTCAGTAAACAGTAGCAAGACACTCATTCCAGTGAACTGTGTCCCACAGGCCTGAATGCCCTCATAACTGTGGCTCTCGACGGAGCTGCCCATTCTGGGGACCTGGCTAATCTCCTCTACATAGAATTTGGAAAAGGATTTGAGTACAGGACACAGTTCTCTATTGGCATGAAGGACCTCGGGACTCAGCTGTCAAAGCAGCTGGTAAGTTATTCAGAATAGGCTACCAAGTTTAAAGTTGGTAGCCTTGGTATTTATGTTTGCGACCAGAACTAATTCTGATCATTTGTGAGTGAAGACTTGTTTTTCTAAATTAGTGAGTGGCCTAAATAAGATGGTGTTTGATATGCTCAGTGAACAAGGAGGAGGAGGAAAACGAAAGAAAACATTTAAGTAGCACAATATTTAAATTACAGTCTATAAATATAAGTGCCAAAGGAAGTTGCAATGTGAGTGTGGCTCAGCTGTGCCCTGCCCATGCTGGGTTTTACGTTCCTTGAAGAGCTAAGCACACATCTCACCTCGCTTGGCTCCTCAGAAGTGTGTTTCCCTACACCATGGCCAGTGAGTGAGAGCGAATTACCTGTGGAGTTCAGCAAGAGAGAAACCAGTCTGCTCTAGTGCTGGAGAAAAAACTAATGAAAATAAACCTCAGATGTTGTGCTTCATGAGGGAGCGAGAGATTTTCATGGTCATCTTCTTACTTTGAGATTCATGCTATGCATTCTATTTTTAGAATTGAATGCCTGTGTAAGATGCAGTTTATTTCTTTCAGAAACGCACCAAGATTCAAACTTGAGTGACAAAGTGTTATCAAACTTCACGACACTGCTTTTTCTTTAATGAATGGCTGATGATTTGTTTAAATTTTTTTTTTTTTTGGTGGTACTGGTGGGGATTGAACACAGTCTTACAAATGCAGGCAAATGGTCTCAGTGAGCTGTGACCCTATCCCTAATTTGAGGCAGTCTCACTTTGTTATCTGGGGTGACCTTGAACTTGCAACCCTTTTGCCTTGGCCTCCAGAGGAACTGGGATTATACACGTGTGCTATCATGCTCACCTGTAATTTGTTTATAATTCATAAAATCTTTAATGAGTATATTAGGATACTTTCCAATGAAATGCTAGTTGCTGCTATTTTCCACCAATACAATTTTTGTATAAACAATTTATTTGATGTAGTAATTATGTAAAAATAATTCTTAAAAGAATATGGAAATTTGTTGGCCTTTCTGTCCTATATAGTGAGACAGTTTATGAAATTTATTTTTTCTATCTAATACTTTTTGAAATCTGTATTAGTAATTGATGGAGGAAGTTTTTCTTCAAAACAAGATCATAAGTTTTTAGCTATCACATATACACTGTGTAAGAAAAACTTAATTTTAGAAATAGATCAATTTGGGAGTTGGGGATTTAGCTCAAGTAGAGCACTTGCCTAGCAAGCACAAGGCTCTGAGTTCGATCCCCAGCACCACCCCCCCAAAAAGAAATAGAGCAATCTTAATCGATTTGATGCCATAGGACTGTGAGATTCCAAATAAAATTGTTACCTAACATGAAAACATAGAATCCATCCTGTTACGGCTTAGTTTTACATGTTTCACATTTTATTGCTTTTTCTGAAATTTTCAGGAAAATGAAAGAATTTTATAATGTCAAAAAAATTATACAATATGAAATATTGTACAAAATACAAAACAGAAATATTATACAGTCAAAGGGAAAACACTGAATGATTATGATAAGTTTTTGTTTTTCATTGCACTAGAAATTTAATGAGGGGCTGGGGATTTAGCTCAGTGCTTAGAGTGTTTGCCTTGCAAGCATGAGGCCCTGAGTTCGATTCCCAGTACCAAAAAAAAAAAAAAAAGAAATTTAATGAGAATTTTTGCAATACAAAGTTTGATTCTATCCCACCAAAGTGAATCATAGCATTTACTGCAAACAGAATTTTCCTAAAATAAATCTGGTGGGTTAATTGTAAAAACATAATGTAATATGTCAGGTATTCAGAAGATGACTAAGTCCAAGATGAAATGTACTCAAATCACATTCTAAAATATGTGATACGGTTCTGGGGCAGCGTATGAAGAGTAATAGTCTCTCTATGACCACACTTTCTACATCAAGTGCCTCCAAAATGTTAGCGTGGAATGGACGCTTTTGAAATCCTATAGTGTCCTGGAAGTGTCTGTTGTTAAGCCATTCCAAGCAGTGTCGCAGAGGGCACTGCCTGAATCCTCCAGCATGCTGAGATTTCGCAAAACAGAGAAAGCAGAAAACTGCATGCATTGTTTTATTGAACGAAGGATTTGGGGCAGCGTGATATAGGGTCACTCACAGCACCGTGGGCAGTGCTAGAATGGGGTGGTGAGAACAGGCAGCCACACAGACAGATTGTAATACAGTGAGTTGACCTGCTACACGGATTTGGAATTCCTTAAATGGTAGCAAATGCAGAACACAGAAGGAAAGATGGAAGCCAAGGAATCCCATGCATTCACTCTGGAGCACGGTCATCTTAATGGTCAGTAGACTTCTGAAGTGGTGGTAGGAATACGGATCGCAGTGCTGAGCACGCGTGTGTGATTTGGGTAGCGAGGCCAGCAGATGTAATGTGTTTCTCACACTCTGCCAAGGTTAATGTTGCCGAGAGGACGTGCTGCTGTCTGTTCTGCAAGTGCACGGGAGAAGATGGCACCGCGGGAGACCCTGGATCCCCGGGGAAAAAGGTGATTTTCAGTTCGGATGCAGGGATCACCTGTCTGAACTGTAGTGTACCTTTTGGACATAGGTGTCGACAGAAATAAGGGGTGGTTTCAAATTCTGGATGGAGCCTCAGAGGTGGCTATTTATTACAGTCTTTTCTGTACGTCAAATAGTTGTCAATTTCCTTCGACATTCTTAATTAGAATGCCTTTTTAGAAGAGTTCTTAGGGAAATCTCGTGAGAAAGGACTGTCAAAATCTTGATTACCTGTGATCAGGCAGCGATAATGACGATGCAAATAGCGCAGCAGTCTTCCCTGGTGTCGAACCCTGAAAACCTCTGCAATGCCGACGGCTCATTTCAGTTGCCATTTACAGTGATGACAGAGTCATTAAAATCATGTAGATACTTTGTGTAGTTGGCTGAAAATCAAGCCAAATCAGGTCAGTCTGCCACAGCAGCTATTAAGATCTTCATGTTTCACAGATACACACAAAAAAAGGCCAGTTATTTAAAAATATAATCAACAATATTAATTCATACACTGCATTTCCCTTGCAAATAAGACCCAGATAGAAAATAATCAGCCTTGAAAACTAGAGATCAGAAAGGGCCAGTCACAATCAGGCTTTCCCTGCCTTACTGCCATCTCTGTTGTCTTGCTCATGAGGGACGCCTGGGCTGGCTGGGGCTGGCTTTTTGAGCTCTAGTTTTCAAGGCCGATTATTTTCTGGCTGGGTCATATTGTGGGGGAAAGAGGGTATTTCCTAACCAAAAGAGTCTACATAAAAATATTATTTTTCACTTTAAGAAATGTTCATGTATATGAACATTCTGTAAGGAAACGTTTAATAATGACTTGGATACCACTTGTTTACCCATGTGTTCAATTTTTGAATAGTCCATAGATCACAGTATAACTCTCAAATCACCAGAACTGTGCCTCTGGAGGCACAGTTTTAATTACTGAATGCCTCAACTTCATGTAAAGACAATGATAGGATTTAAAACAAAACAAAAAACAGAGCTCAGGAAGAAGAGAAGGAAATGTGTGTGGTCTATTTTTCTACGTGTGGCATAAATCTGAAAAGTATTTTTTTTTTTTGGACAAAAGAAGATAATTATAGTCTTTCAGGAGCAAATCGAGTTGTATTTACTTGGATGTTTGTCTAGAAAAAACCCTCCAGTTCTATGTTTGATCTCGGAGAGAGTTACAGGCAATATTGTGACACACGTGCACACATGAACACACATGCGTGCACATGCTTGTGAATTATCTGGGTACTTGTCTCAAGATTGCAGTTCTCCTTCCGTGCGTGGATGCGGCCTGGGTTGGAGAGGAAATACTTTCTTCCCCAAACACTTACCTTCCACACTGAAGTAAAACTGTGAAGCTGAAGAAGTGTGCCTGGCTACCTGGGATTTGGCTTTGGAGTGTTAATGCTTTTCCCTTTTCTTATTTCCAGGGACCCTCAGGTTTTAAGGGCAGTGAAGGCTACCTGGGGGAGGAAGGCATTGCTGTAAGTTAAGGATACTTTTTCCAGCTCCATTATTCCTACAGACATACGTGCAATATGTGGTCCCTTGCTTTGTTTCACAGGGAAATAAAAAAGGTCGGGTCAGGCGTAGTGGCGTATGCCTGTGATCTCAGCACTCGGGAGGCTGAGGCAGGAGGATTGCCTCAAATTCAAGGCCAGGCTGGGCTACATAGTGAGACTCTGCCTCAAAAAACAAAAACAAAAAAGCAAAAACAAAGAAAAAGAAAAAGCTCAGATTCTAAAGATTCATATGCAAAACCAAGTCCCACCCAATCTTCCTCATGCTTTGCTTTTAGTGCCCATTAGTGGTTTATTAACCTACTGTAAAGACTCATTCATTCATTCATTTGATATACATTGAGTATCTTATATTCCAGGTATAGCAGTAGGCCCTAGAAATGCAAAAAATAAATTAAAAAAAATAGTTCTGGCTTAGGGAGCCTCCAGACCAGGGTGGTGAGGCAAATGAGACACATGCAGCTTTGGGACACTGGGCTGCACTAGAGGAGAAGAGGAGGGTGGAAGAACAAGGACCTTCCCACTTGGGGGCAGCCACGGGAGAAGTTAGGAGTTACGAGCAAGAGGCTGCAAACAAAGGGCAGTGCTCAAGCAGACACTTGAAGAACAGGTAGGAATTTCTCCAGCAAAGAGTGTGGGAAGGAACGTTGCTCCACAGAAGGGGTGGTGTGTGGGAAGGCGCACAGCAGACTCACAGGATTTCACGTCTGCAAAACAGCCCGTGGCTGGCGCCCAGGACCCCGCAGGAGCAGGTGGTGTCACTGGGAATCCTGAATGTCATGCAGAAGTTGTGCATCGTGTCCCTAGCTGGCAGTGAGTCACCGAATGGGGTTAAGCGTGGAGTGAAAATGGAGGGGTTGGTCTGAAAGGACACCCAGGCAGTGTTATGGATGCTGAAGAAGCAAGGGCCGCAGGTGAAAGTCTTACAGGTACAAGGCAGAGAGTTCCTAATTTGGGCTCGGAACAATATGACTAGATCTGTTGGAGAGGTTGAAAAGACATAACGCGGTGGCCACTGGGAGAGAGACGGCCACGCGGGTAATGCCCGAGTGGGATCTGAAGCAAAGGGCCAGCATCAGAGTAGCTCTGACTGACCGCGCTGGATTTTAAGCGTAAATTCTGAATTACAAGCCGTGAACAGTCTACCGTCCACACAACAAACAACAACAAAACTTGTTAAACGTCTAACATAGAAACCAGACTGCAATAGAAACAGCTCATCTCGCTACGTGCTCTTTCTCAGGGAGACCGAGGAGCCCCCGGACCGGCGGGGCAGCAAGGCACGAAGGGGTGCCATGGCGACAGAGGTCCCAAGGTGAGCGCCGCGAAGACACTCTCACGGGCCCTCGACACGCGAGTCAGTTTTCCCCTGCTAACGATCCCTGCCCTTCTGTTTTCAGGGAAACAGAGGACTAAACGGAGAAGAGGTACGGCACCAGGCCCCTCTGTTTATCTGCCCATCTGTTATCCAGAAATAGGTTTACTTTTGAGGTTATTGGTAGAGTTTACAACTGAAGCTTCTGTTGACCTTCCTTTTCACATTTCAGTGTTAGTCATTTAATTTTGTTTCTGGCTTATACTGCAGGCGATGTATGCTATTTATTGATGGTTGCTATCACCAAAAGTAATCTTTGATATACCCGGGCATGCAAAATTAGACAGTTTTTGTTTGGTGTCTGAGTTTGTTCCACATAGACAGGGTGTACTGTATTCTAATTGCTTCTGTCGTTTCAGGGAGAAGTTGGGGAACTCGGGATCAGTGGAGTACACGGAGAACAGGTGGAGCTTTTCCTTGTACCACAGAGACCCTCCTGAGCTAATCCCTGTGGAGACAATGGGAATTTGACTTTGCCCTTCTCTGCCTCTAGGGTGACAGTGGTCTTCCTGGACAAAAAGGAGAAAAGGGTGACGAGGGATCTCAGGTAGGGATTCAATAAAGGGAAAACGTAAAAACCATATTTGAAAGTAAAGGTGTAATTGGTAGAGTAGGACAGCTCCCGTAGGCGTGTCAGTCAACTGTTGCCACACAATCGTTTTGTGACAACATTTGTGAAACTCCAGTCAGATCCAACAGTAAACACTTAGCTGCTGCCCTTCAGCGGTGCAGGTGAGGACCACGCGACCTTGGCTCATACGTCTGTAGTGTGGCTGGTGGCTTTGTTCTAAGTGTTTCTTGTCCCCCAGGCGCCTGGAGCTAGCCTGGCCGTGTTGGCCGTGACCTTTTCGTGGCTAGCTCAGAGCTCAAGAGAAGAAGAAGAGACCTATACAAGGTCTCGCAAGGCGTCTTGAGGCCGCGCTTTGGAACTTTCATGCCAGTATTTCACTTTCTGTTGACCATGTTAAGTCAGGCAGCCAAATTTGGGAGAAGGAAATCTTGCCCACTGTAGTTGGAAATCGTTTCAGAGTTACATGGAAAAGGACACAGATAAAAGCAGAATTAAAGTATCAGAGCCACCAAGGCAGCTGCCACCCTAAGAGCAAAAGGAAGATGTCAGCCAGGGTCTGCAGGGCAAGGCAGCCTGTGGGCACCCATCCGGTGCCCTCCGCAGCCACGCTTTGGTCCTCTGCTGAGCCTCAGGGTGTGAAAATTGAGTGAAGAATCTATTTTCTAGTTGATAAAACCACTTTGAGCAAACTGCGTGATCTTTCTGAGTCTTGGGTGCCTCATTAAAAACAAAAAAGATGATAAACAATACCCGGTTCATAGAATAGTTGTAACAACAAAGCAAGGTGACAGATGTGTCTGGGACACAGAGTTCACCCCTGTGGCGAATAATCAAGTTCACTATTATTTATGTAGTGCCTGAAACTATTTCTCGATGGTTACTTTTTTCCAGATTAAAAATAATCTTAGTAGAAAATATTGAAGTATTCAGAACAGGGAGAATGTTAGCTTTTGTTTATTCTTATTCATTTTATTCAAAATCCTCATCTTGCTCTTACTGTGATTTGCATTAACTTCAGGGAAGCCCAGGACAGAGAGGGCGCCAAGGTGACCATGGAGCGAAGGGTCTGAGGGGAGATCCGGTAAGTGCCGGGTTGTGGGACATTACCTGGGCTCCCTCATGTAGCCCTTCTGACAGGGAAAGATGTTTCTGTTTTAAAGTACTGCGAAAGCAATCCTAAATGTAAAACATCACTGTCATAGTTGTAGAATTTTAAGAACAGATACCTGTGCTGGATTCTCTTCATATACAGAATGATTCTTTTTGTTTTTTTAGTACATGTTTGTAGTATGTAATAATTACATTCCTTATGGGGCGTTGGTACATGAACATAACACGCCTTAAATCTTTTTTCGTCCTTTTCCTTCCCCTCGCCTCTCCTGCCATTATCTCTGGATTCCTTTCTCTTTTACAAAAGATCTATCTCCCTGTTTCCTATTATTTATTTACATTTCAGATTTTTCATATATATGGAGAAATCACGTGATATTTAAGCCTAAGTATCTAATTTATTTCACTTAACATTATGTCTCAAGGTGCATCCATTTTCCTACAAATGACTCACGTTTATCTTTCCTTATGGCAGAGTATTACTCCATGGTATATAAATACCACATTTGCTTTATCCGTTCATCTGCTGATGGACATATAGGCTGCTTCCAAGATTTAGCTATTGTGAGTTGTGCTGCTATAAACATGGGTGTGTGTGTATTGCTATAATATGATGTAATATGATCCTCCTCTTAGATACCTAGGAGGAGAATAGCTGGGTTGAATAGAATTTCTAGTTTTAGTTTTTGAGGAATCTTCATACTGATTTCCATAGTGGTTGCCCTAGTTTACATTCCCACCAACAGTGTAGAAGTGTTCCTTTTTCCCTGCAGCCTCACCAGCATTTGTAATTATTTGATTTCTTGATGATGGTCATTCTTCCTGGATGGAATCTCTATTGTTTTAATTTGTACTTCTCTAATGGCCAGAGTTCTTGAACATTTTTCATGTATTTATTGGCCATTTGTACTTAGAAGCACCTATTCATTTTAGTTGCCCATTTTTGTTCTTGGATCTTTTATTGGGGGGGGTCCCTAATTTTTTTTTTTTTTTTAGTTCTTTGTATTCTAGATGTTAATCTTCTGTCTGAGGAGTAGCTGGCAAAATGTTTCCCTTTCTGTAGGTTGTCTCTTCACTTTCTTGTTTGCTTTGCTGTGCAGAAACCTTTTAATTTGTTATTTGATTCTCGATGTTATTTCTTGTGCATCTGGGGCTCTGTTCAAAAATTCTTTGCCTACGCCTATGTTTTCAAGAAATTTACTTATTTTTATCTTCTGGCAGATTGTTTTTGTTATAGCATTTTTAGATATTTGATCCATTTTGACTTTAGTTTAGTACATGGTGAGAGGTACAGGTCTAGATTCAGTCTTCTGTGTATGGATAGTGAGTTTTCCCATCATCATTTGTTACAGGGACTCTCTGTCCCTCCAGCATGTTTTTGGCTCTTTTGGCAAAGATCATGTAGCTGAATGTGCCTGGAGTTGTTTCTGATAATAGTCTGGTGAACTGAGAGTTTTCAAACAACCTCAAAGTACCTCATTTAGAACCAAAAAATCATTCATAATAAGAGTAATTATAAAATAATTGTTCAAGTAAACAGATAATTCATTCTGTGAAATGAATATTTCACTTGAGGTATTGATATGCAATTTTCATTGACTTTGATCACAATCTCACCTAATTGTCTACTATAGAGTGTGATTATATAACATTTTAAAAGAACCTGAATAATGTAAAATGATTTTTTATTTTAAAAGAAATAGCTGGAATTCAAGATAGCTGGAAGTTCAACCTACCAGGGTGCCTGTAACTTGTTTCTTGTCAGCTATTCTAATTGGAGATGATGTTTCAATACCTAACGATCCTTCCCACACGCTTAGGAATATGCCTCTCAAATTTAAAAGAACACTATTTTTTTGTGTGGTTTTAGAGGGTTGCTATTTCAAGAAAAATTTGGGAGAGCAAGATTGTTAGACTAAATAGAGCTCGCATATGATCAGATTATTCACAGGAATATGTGCAAATGGCACAAATTCCTGAAAATCTAAGTGTATTCAGTTAGAATTTCTGATCATACAGAAGTGTGTTTGGTTGTTTGGAACTTCCCTTTTTTTACTTTTTTTTCCAAGTAGTGCTTGGGGGGAAACCAAACTGAATCATTTCTCTGGTCTGCAGAGGCCAGGATGCTTCATCTTTTGACAACATCAGTATTAGGAGGCTGTGTTTAGTCATAAATCTGTGTTAAATGATGTTCTTTTGTTTAGTTGCATAGATTATAGGAAATCTAAACCTGTTTATATGCATATTGACCAATTTACACACAATTTAGAATGGTTTGTTCTGTAAAATGTGCTAATGTGTACGATTCTTTATGTTATCTCTTTACTCAAATCCTTTAATGTTGAACTGCAGTAAGGAACTCACATGTTCCATGAAATAAAATTCTAGACTTTACCTTCATTTTAGTTGCTTGCCTTTTTCACCAAAACACAATCTTCTAAGTATTTACTTTCAGTATACCCTTCTTAGAGTGTTGAAAAGACAAATATTAAAACTTGAGGAAATGAAAATGTAGAAAGTAATTTTGGACTTTGGTACGTAGGGGAAGACATAATTTTCATGCACACTTTAGTAATGGGTTATGTAAAATAAATTCCAAATTCATCTTTTAAGTGCAAAAACTGTCTGCTTTAAAAGCTCGCTAAGCATCTGAAACAATGATATGTCCCCGTTGGTGACTGCAAATTACTTATTGATTGATGAAGGTAATCTGGGCTGTATCAGCAGAACAGCCTGGCAGCTGGCACTCGGCAGGCCTGAATAATTGCTGCCTCCTCCCGATTCATTGGAGTACTGAGTGAATTGACTGGCTCGATTGATTGTCTCAGAACCATGGAGTCACAGCTCTGCCTGTAGTCCTCAGACCCAAGCTGGAAGGCTCTCGGACTGGCCTGCTAAGAATAACATCCCCCAGCATGTGCCTGTTTTCAGAAGTTGCTCCTGGAGCATTTATATAAATGTTGAGAAAATGCACGATTGCAGAATTCTCTGAAAACCATAAGAGTAGGAATGAGCATATGGGGCTAGTGTGTGGGGACAGCGAGGTCTCCCGGAGGAGAAGGGGAAGTGCAGTGGGACGGTTCCCAGCGCCGTGCAGGGTGCCCGTGTTACTCTGGTGGAGCCATCCCCAGTGTTGGTGGTCTCCTCAGGGGACAGGAAGGTGCAGTCCACCTGTTCTCATGGGTAAATTTGCTTAGGCCCGGAGGAAACATGGAAAATCTAGGAGGAGGTGGGCCAGTAGCAAGAAGGGGGACCTGCAGACCCTGGACAAGAAATGTCATCCACACAAGTCATGTCACCCTGGCTTTCCCTTGGCTGCATTTCCTATGTGAGCTCTGGCTCCCCCCACACGTACTCAACCTAAACCTTCCATTCTCCTCATTCTGCCAATGCCAAGCTGAGGAGAAAGAGAAAATACGCAGGAGCCATTTGTAAGTTCAATCTATTTCTGCTTTATCTTGTCAGATATTTTGAGGGATAGGTAACTGTATTATATGCACAAATTATGTTTTTAAGGAGAGCTGTCCAGACCCTATTTTTCTTTGTCTTTTTTCACTTTTAGGGAATTCCTGGATTTGACAATAGCATTCAAGGACCCAAAGGCTTGAAAGGAGAACGTGGAAGACAGGTAATTATGTGGGCATCTGAAGGCCAACTTCTAAAAGGATGCCGTGACTATGAGGCTTGCACTCTTAGTAACAGACTATGAGATGCCTAATAAGGAATTTGGGATCAGAGTGAATATTCTTGGCAAAGGAAAACTATTGTTAGGAGCAAAGAGATCTTTTACTTCTGTGTATCCACTACCCTGGGATTCAAAAAAATCCTCTTCACCTTATTTGGGGTGACTTGCTTTACTAAGCGTGTGCTTGAGCTCTTCATTCATGAATACAAATACCTAAACTCTAACTGAAAATGTAGGACCAGATGATTTAAAAAAACAAGCAGCGCTAGCAAAAAAATTCTTGGCCTTCCCAGCATCCAGAAAACACATTCCCTGAACAGACATAATATTAATGTGATTAAAAGGGCAAAATATGGTAGATCTAAGTGGTCCATACCCTCTCTTGGTCTTGATCTCATGAAATTTACAAATCACCATTTGCCCATCTTAACCTGCTTTTTGGGATTAAAAAAAAAAAAAATTATGTGAAAAAACGTGTTTCGCTGGTTCCTCTTGATGAGACAGCCCAGAGAGGGCGTGTGGTCTGGGTGCCGCTTTCTACAAGCCTCAGTTTTCTCACGTGCAAGATAAGGGAAAGAGCCTCCATGTGCGTATGTTCTAGACTCATAAATTATTCTGTACTTTCGCCTCTTAGGAAGACCTGTAAGAATTTTGAGATTTAAGCCACAATGTGGCGTTAACATATGCAAGTTAGCCAAAGAAGGAATCCAAAGGCAGACATTCAAACCAGGTGTCTCATCCCCCACACGTGGCGTGCTGCCCTGGGGCGACACAGCGGGGACATTCGATTTGAATGCCCCAAACACAAGTTTGAGCAGATGAACTCACACTGCCAGTGTTTTGTCCCAGCCTACATGGAGATGTGATTTACTATCGGTGGAAGTTAATGCCACTTTGCAAGGAAGAAAGCTCTGTCGTTGGTAGGAACGCATCTGTCCTCCCCAGAGCACATGCTGATGCTGACGAGGAACCATGTCGAAGCTGTGTAATCACCTTGCGCATCTGTCTGTTCCTTTGACAGGGTAGAAGAGGCCCGCCAGGCCCCTCTGGGACACCAGGCTCCAGGAGGAAGACGGTAAGAGCCCGAGACCTTCTAGGCAAAGAGACGTGGCTCCAGTAACTAATGTTGTGGTGAAGATGCTTGATCGTGGGGAGCGGGCGAGATGGTTCGGGGAAGGCTTGCTGTCCTGGGGTAGGACTGGCAAAGGGCTTGGGGGAGGCCCTGCAGCCGCAGGAGGAAGGTGCTGGCCGCTGGGAGATTATGTATCAAGAGCGACTGCTGCGTAAAGGGAACAAAATGGTCAACTAGGGCAAAGGGGTCAAAGTTGGGCCTCCTCCCCAGGCGAACTGAAGCTGCCAGCGATGTTGCTCTAAGTCAAATGTTGTGACTGCTGTGAAAAGTCAGTCTCGGTGTAGGCGTATGTCTGAGAGTTAAATTAGGTTACTTGTTACAAAATCCTTTGCAGGTATTTTTGCTTTGTTGTTTATTTTGTTCTATTTTGTTGGGGCTTTAAAGATGCATACTGTGAAAAACTTTCTGTGCTTGACTGCTTAGAAAAGCACAAATATCATAAAAGAAAAACTTGGGCCGGGGATTTAGCTCAGTGATTAGAGTGCTTGCCTTGTAAGCACAAGGGCCTGAGTTCGATCCCTGGCACCACAAAAAAAAAAAAAAAAAAAAAAGAAAAACTTTACCCAATAAGGAGAGATAGCATCCATGAAATTTACTTCAACAAATTCACTAGCCTGCATTAGAGTCTAAATTAAGCCTATCTTGTCTCACTCTGCAGCATTTTCTTTGCATTATTTAGTTATCCAGCCTTCTCCAAGTTCCCTCCCAAAAATGTCACCAATATATTGCATTAGCTATGCACTGTATTTTCTGAGAAGTACTTCTTAGAACTAGCTACTACGCTGCATAGAGAAAATATTTTTGTATTTCGAAGCATACCTTTCTTCTTTGCAAGGCAGCGAAAATGGAAAAATGACATTTAAAATGCAGAGCATCTGCTGGCTCATGTTGTACTAACGCTATTTTAATGCATACAAAGCTAAAAATGCATTTGCTATTCATTTCACTTTCTAAAAGGGTGTAGCAGGCTTACATACTCCTGGAAAATATTTTCAATTTAAAGAATATCATCCAGGAAATCCTGGCATGGGAGGATGTGCGTTTATTATTTTGCAGCCTCGAGAGGCTAATACAGCATGATTATGTATTATTTCAAACATCCAGCTCCCAGGGAAAGGGCCTCGTCCTGGGTTCTAGATTCGGCCACATCATTCAGAGGTAAAAGCAGGATTACAAATGGCAAAATCAGGGTGTTTTTTGTATTACTCACCTTCTGTGCAACTCACTGAAAACAGAAGAAATGAAAACTAGGGAAACAAACAATGACCAGAGATTCAAGTCACAAATAGTGACAAATACTGGGCAACTATTTTAAAATCTGGACCCCAAAGAGGAACAGTTTGGGGAATTAAACATGTGAACTTTGATCTCAAGCCTGCATCAGATTTCTCAGAAAGTAACTGCCAGGGTCCAGAGAGGGCCGACGAGCAAGCTCCAGGGACAGTACAGATGTTGAGAGGAACAGAGAATATGTCCGTAGCACCATGTTGCCAGAGGAGGCAGAAAGGGTGAGCAAGTGATGAAAAGTACCCCGACTGTGTTGGGCACAACTAGCAGCCAAGGCCGTGGAGGCTGCAGATGACGAGGGGAGCAGCAGTTGTGACTTTCACAGTGCAGAAACACTGTGGGGGGCTTCGGGCAAGTTCTGTGGGCCTCTGAAATGCCAAAAATTGGCGGGAGATGGATCCCTGAGGTCAAAGAAAGACCACATCTTTCTTTGGGGTGTTGGAGACGGCACGTCTGTGTCAAAGCTACTGGCCCGATCCCAGCTCCACCTCCCCGTGAGTTCTTAGGGAAACAGGTGCCTCCGCTCAAAGATGGTTAGTGACCAGAAATGCTGCCAGTTCTGGTGAACTAACCAGATGAGGAATAATCAGAAGCTGTGAGAAAGGGAAGAAAAACCGTGAGCAAAAGGCAAATGAAACCTGAGGAGGAATTAATTATTCCAGGAAAAGAGTAGAATTCTGCTTAACAGTTACTCGAAGTGTCAAAGAAATGAAGACAATATTATTGCTTCTTAAAGTTCAAATAATTGGCAAGACTATAGAAGAGCAGGAAGCAAACAAATGGTGCTTGGGGCACGGTGGAAGGAAGAACCTAGAGATACAAGGTACAGCAGAAATGTTATCACCTTTCTGTTCCTTTGAATTTTTTTGAAGTCAAATTAATGGTAAATTTTTAATTTTAAAAAACATGAATAACATAATCCATTTTAAATCAAAATTACCGCTACTTAGAATTCTACCTATAAAAATGTCCTAAGACGGTGTCGGGAATCATAATTACCAAATGTTAATAATAGCTATTTCTATACAGAGGCTTTGGGTGATTTAAAATTTTTTATTCTGCATATTTTCTTCATCAAATATTTTTTAAAATCAGAATGTATCATTTTTATAGTAGCAGTAAAGTCAGTCTTTAAGGAAGAAGAATACTCTATACCATTCACTGCAAAATGTAGCTAGATACTGGGCTGAGGATGTGGCTCGGTGGTAGAGGACTTAGCTTGCGTCTGGCAGGCCTCAGGCTTGATCCCTGTACCACCCACACACACAAAACATGCAGGTAGGTATGAGCACCACGGCTCCTCAGAGCAGTAAGATTCAGCTGAACTAGTTAGTGATTGGAGGATAGCCAGTGCATGGATGTGGCATGCCTGGATGTGAACAATAGATAAACCAACCTGACTTTTATTCATTGAACAAGTATTTGTTGAACACCTACAAGGCATCAGCAACTCCACTAACCACTAACGCTACAAACTCAAGACATGATATTTTTCTCTCAAGGAACTCAGAATAATGTCACCAAGCACGATTTCTTAATCTCAATACTATTGGCATTTGGCTTGAACCATTCTTGTTGTGGAGGGGCTGTCCTGTGCATTATTGAATCATCCCTGACCTCTACCCTTTGGTGTCCACAGCGCCCCAATTTGTGACAACAAAAAATGTCTCTAGGCTTCACTAAATGCTTCCTGGGGAGGTGGAGGAGGGCCTCAAACCCCTCTTCCAGTTAAGGGTACTGGTGTAGAGGGAGACAAATCTGCAGGGGTAACAAGCGGTTACCAGTCTCCAACAGGAATCTGTTGTCCTAGGGTGTAGGTGGGGAAAATGGGATGTCTGGCTCTTTCTGAACCATACTTTGCATTTTCGTGCCAGGGATAATGAGAACCAACTGTAGCCTCAAACCAAAGCCTGCCTTCGTGCCTGTCCAGTCCAGTGTGCTGGTAGTTATGCTTCACCCTTTCTATTCTTCTCGCCACGACTTATATGCACCTGGAAGTGCTCTAGGACAGCCAAGTATCATTGTAAATGATCTGGGACTAAGATTCAATGTTAACGTGATGTTTTATCTTTAAGAATGTCCTCTTTTGACCCCAGGACCACTGGAACAGATTAGAAGATGAAGAAACAGGTCCAAACACTCTCAGTCACCCTATCTTTGACAAAGGGGCCTAACAACCTCACTGGAAGAAAGACAGTCTCTTTAATAAATGGTGCTGGAAAAACTGGCTCTCCACATGCCAAAGGTTAAAACTAGACCCGTATCTTTCCCCATGCACTAAGCTAAAATCAAAGTGGATCAAAGATCTAAATATTAAAACAGAAACACTAAATCTGCTGGAAGACAGAATAGGTAGAACTCTTGAAGACATAGGTGTAGGCAAGGACTTTATGAACAAATCCCCAGTTGCCCAGGAAATATCACAAAGAATCAACAACTGGGACCTGATCTTATTAAAAAGCTTTTGCATAGCAAAAGAAATTAACAACAGAGAGAAGAGACAACCCACAGAGTGGGAAAAAATTTCTGCCAGCTATTTCTCTGACAAAGGACTAACATCTTGAATATATAAAGAACTCAAAAAAATCAGACCCCCCAAGTTTAAAGACCCAATCCAAAAGTGGGCAACTGAAATGAATAGACACTTCTCAGATGAAGAAGTAGAAACAGCAGATAGACGTATGAAAAAATGTTCAACATCACTGGTCATTCGAGAGATGCAAATTGAAACAACCCTGAGATTCCACCTCATTCTACAAAGAATGGCTATTATCAACAAATCAGCCAATAACAAATGCTGGAGGGGCTGTGGAGAAAAAGGAACCCTTCTCCACTGTTGGTGGGAATGTAGACTGATACAACCACTATGGAAATCCGTGTGGAGATTCCTCAGGGAACTAGGACTAGAGATTCCATTTGACCCAGCTATTCTACTTCTTGGTATCTTTCCAAAAGATTTAAAATCATTATACCGGAGGGATATATGCACACCCATGTTTATAGCAGCATAGTCTGTAATAGCTAAATCTTGGAAGGAGCCCAAATGCCCAACAGCCGAGTAATGGATTAAGAAAATGTGGGGTTTTTTTTATACAATGGAGTACTACTCTGCCATAAAGAATGATAAGCTTCAGATATTCCTAGGTAAATGGATGCATCGGAGACCCTACTCTTAAGTGAAATAAATCAGACACACATGTTTAAATACCACATAGTTTCTCTGGTGTGAGAAACCGAAGTGTAAATAAAGACTAAAATGTATTATATTGGGAAAGGGAAGAAAATGCCCAAATGGGAAAGGGAACAAGGGAGGGGGAAAGGAACAGAGGGACAAGAGAAATAAGAAATGGAAGGAAAAAATGGAAATGAAGCTTTTGTAAATAGGGAGGAGGAAGGGGTGAGGGGAGGGGAATGGGAAAAAAAGAAGCAACAAGATATATCATGTACAGGTACAAATCCCCTATGATGAGTGTTATCACTACGTACATCTAAAATGTACCATTAAAATAAAATTTAAAAAAAAAATGTCCTGTTTTTACTGGGAATTGAGCTCAGTGGTTAACGCACTTGTCTTGCAAGTACAAGGCCCTGAGTTTGATCCCCCACCACCAAAAAAAAAAAAAAAAAAAAAAAAAAAAGGCAAACAAACAAAAAAAAAACCCAAAACAGTCTGTCTTTGTTCCGGGCAATTCTCTGTCCCAAATCAGTCCAGAAAAGCAGGCCCTGGTAAACATCCAGAAGCTGGTCTATCTGTGACCAAAGATCTGAGTATCTTTGGTTCTGGGATGTCATCTTCTCTGGTCCTTTCGGGAGATTTTCTTCTTGATGTGCCTAATCACGTTTGCTTTCAAGATAAGTCACGTTGTCCATATGCATTATCACACAGCCACCAGGCCTTGAGACTTTTGAGAGCTCATCTTTCTCATACAAAACATTTTAAAATGTTAGACAAAACTGCGAATCATCTCCCTTGTTTTCTTGTTTCTTTCTGTCTCTCATATCTGCCCAGGTATCTCTCTCATGACTTTCATTTGGAGCTTAAACCCCACGTGGCCATTAGCAAGCACGCTAGGTGACTGTTTCTAGATAGATAGGTTTTCATTATTTGTGCAGCTGTGTCTCCTCCTGCATTAGCCTTATAAATTCCTGACTAGAGTCAAGAGTCAGATTTTGCTCACTGTGACCCAACCCATACCTTGGAAGAAGCCAGGACTCTATAAATATATGTTGCAATGATTCATTTTAATCAAGCCCTTTCAAAATCAAACCTTAAAGACACAAGGGAATAAATGTCTGTTGGTGGTTTTTCAAACATTGTGGCAGTGAACCGTAGAAATACTTGTTTTGAAGTTAGGGGAGTTTTTATTGAAAATCAGGAGGAGAATAGCTCCTGTATTTCCAGGAGGGGTCCCAAATGGGGGGCCACATGGCCCTCTGATCTAGAGCTAATTATGGAAGAACAGGACACAGGAATTGCTCAATTGTTTGTGGCTCTGTGGATTTAAAATGACCAACTGGGACTCAGGCTTTTAACCCAATTCTTCAACACGTAGGCTTTACAGAAAACTGGGATAGAGAAATATTTTTGAATGTGGAGGTCTGTTCTACATTTATTAAATTATACTGGAAGATCTGTATTTTGCTGGAATGTAATGTTCATTTCGGTTTCTCCTGTAGCAATTAGACATATCCATATAAAGTCTTGTCTGGGCCTGTGTATTTCCTATCCAGTGGTGTCTGCTCTGTGCAGTACAAGCCTTTAGCCCAGGATTTTCAACCTACTAACCTTGCTACTTCCCTCTGCCTCACATTCTTGACCCAAATGGCCTTATAGCTCACACCATATGCACTTCCTATTTTCCTGCCTTTACTTCGTCACCTAGGCTGTACCCTCTGCTGCAAAGACGACTTAACGTCCTCAGCCATCTGCAGGCATTTCCAAAACCTTTCTCTCCTGGGAGACTTTCTGGGATAAGGATTGCTTTCTTTTAAGCTCACATCGCCATCTTCCCCATTCTTACAGCACTTGCCATGCTTCACCCTGTAAATATTGGGAGTATTTCTCTCTCCTCCCTGAAACCCAAAAAGCGGGGGGCTCCTGGAGCCATAACTGTGTACGATTTTCTTGCTCTGTAATTGCCATCTAATGAATTTTAAAGGCTAGCAGACATTTTTTCTGAATGAAAATATCTACTGATAGATGTCTCTGGTACATAATTTTCTGGATGAGACTAAAGTGAATTGAAACAGACAAACCCATTATGCTGAGATTAGTAACAGCTGCTTTTCTTCCCTCTGACAGAGAGAATTTAGACTTGCCTCGTGAGGTGACTCACTCAAAGAACAGTGTTTCAAAGAACTAAGACTATTTCCACAAACACACAGTCTTCTTTCTTTTATAATAATAGATTTTAAGATATGATTAACAGAATTTCAAGTCTGCCCCCATCACAGAGAATATCTCAGATAAATTTCCGTAAAGACAGTGCTTTGGGCTGTTTATTGGATTTTGTAATCCTGAATGTAAATTTTGCTATAAACTTACTGAATGATTTCAAGTGGGATGACAAAATGTCATTAGTTCATAGCCTACTCATCTATGAAATACTGATAAGGAATATACCTAGACCCCTAACCTGATGTCAAGTAGAAAGTCTAACTGATTGTATGGCACCATTATTCTGATTGGATATTAAATTCATATGTTGAACCGAGTAAGTTTTGCATGCTTAGGATGATTCTTTGATTTCTGACAGGCGAGCATATTATTTGGATTTTTAAAAATAAAAGCAGATTGGCCATTTTGAATTTGTGAACTTAATATTTTATAAAGTTCAGGGAGTCAATTCTTCCAGTTTTTCCTCTGGCCTCCTGCCTTTTGGCTATTCCATTTCCAATTTCTGGCTTCCTTGGTAGTGTTTGTGAAAAATAAAAAGAAATAAAATTCAAACCAGTCAATTATACAGCTGCTATACAGCTTCAGGAAAAGTTTCATGGAGGAAAAATTTTGACCCCAACCTGTTTTGTAAGTATCTGTAGATTTCAAATGTCTTTAATTTCAATTATCTGTTACCCTGGGGTAGAAATTCGGAGTTGGCAACATTTTCCTTTCATGGTACAATAGATAATTGAGTGTTTTTCTGTGGAAACTATTGTTTAAATCAGCATCTTAAAGTGCCTATTACTAATTTATATCAAATATAAACAACATTTTTTATAAATTAAGACTATCTACTTTTTTCTCCTGTTTTAGACAGCTCATGGCAGAAGAGGACATACGGGCCCACAGGTCAGTGATTTTTTTTTTTTTAATCTCCAAATGATAAATATTCCATAGCAAGGAGATAGAAAAAATGTTCTATAAAGCTTTCTCAGCCTAAAGATTTTTCACTTCTTCATGATATTGGTTATGAAATTGTTAAAAAATGTTTAGGCTATAATTTGAAGAATTTAGACTTCAAAAGAAAAGGAAAAGTTGGGCTCCTTTGTGAAAAAAACAATTAAACATTAATGACCAAAGACCCATAATAGTTAAATTTAACTTTGGCATTCAAACTCTAATAACTCTGTGGGTAAACTTTTAGATTTTAGTTAAATTAGCTCTGAAACTCTATTGTATGTAAAGCCTCATATAAACTAGGAAAATACAATGACGCCTTAGTATATTGGATATTCTGAATTTGTTCAAAAAGTTATACCTTTTCATATTTTTTTGCACAGATTGGTGATATATGTGCTTCATGAACCCACACTGTGTATAAAAAAGTTGTGACTTACGATATTATAAAACACACATCCTTAGATTAAAAATATAATGTGTGCGTAAGTAATCCATTCTCAGTCACATCATGGTAAAACTCCAAAAACGTTAAGGATAAAAAGATGCTTTAAATATCACCAGAGAGGAAAAACAGTTTAAAAAACAGAGAAAAACAATTACTCATGAAATGAACAACAAACTACATTGCAGCAGACTTGGGTTCAACAATAGTACATTCTGCAGAACCGAAGAGTAACATCTTAAAGATGCAGAGGAAGAAAATAACCTAAAATTTTATTCCTAGCTAAACTGAACGATTGTAAAATAGACACTTTCAAAGAAGAAAGTTTGCCACCTGCACACATACACACGCCCCCACACACATACACTTTGTCTTGGTCTGCTCTTGCTGCTGTAACAAAATACCGTGAGTAGGTAATTTATCAACTAAAGAATTTTCTTTCCTAAAATTGAAGAGGCTAAGAAGTTCAAGGCCTGGACAGATTTACTGTCTGGTGAAGACTTGCTCTTCTGCTCCAGAAGTGGTGCTTTGTTGCTGCATCTGGTCATGGTAGAAGGAGCTCACAGCTTCCCTGAGCTCTTTATAAAGTCTCTCGTCCCAGTTATGAGGGTGGAGGATTCACGACTTGTCTCTTCCCAAGCACCCCACCTCTTAATAGCTTTGCATAAGGCATCAATTTCAGCACATGAGTTGGAGGGAGGTGGTTCAGACACATTCGGACCAAAACACACTTCAAGGTTAGACATCAACCAAAAAGAAGAGCAAACCCAACAAAATAGCATGAAATAAATGAAATGAGATTGGAGAAGGAAGGTGTTAAGAAAGTTCTGATTTCTAGGAATCCACATGAGCAAGGGACATCTAATCACATCCAACACTGTAACAACCGAGACATAAACCCAGCAATCCTAATCATTTTCTAAATTAAAGTTTCTTAATCCTTCCTCACTCTTTCTGAAATTCTTGCCTGTGGCAGTGTCTAAGCACAATGGGAAGAGAATGCTTAATTTTCAATATCTGGATATTTCATCTGTTTGAATATAAAGGTAAGGTCAGATACCTGGAGATGTTTGAAGAAAATGTGTGGTGAACTGTGTTATTTTCAGGCCATCTACGCAAGATGGTACACGTTTTATTACCAATACACATTTTATTGAAAAAGTCGGATGCATCTGAATGCAAACACATACATTTAAAGGCTGGAAATGAATATACCAGTGTGTTAACTGTGGTTATTTCTGCCTGATGAGATTTTAGATTTTTATTTCCTTCTTTATTTACACGTTTTTTGCAAAGACCCTTCGTTGCCATTGTAATTGAAAAAATATTTATAATCTTGTGCGTATGCCAACAAAGTTGTCAGGAAACAGTGCTGACAGGTTGATTCTCACCGTAGGGAAGTCCAGGCGTCCCGGGCCCGGATGGGCTCGAAGGCTCCCCGGGACTGAAGGGCCCTCAGGTGCGTATCAGGGTCAGTGAGGGTGCGAGACTGTGCAGGGGAATCTGGGTGTGGGAGATCTGAAGCCTTGACTAAAACCCCCAAAGACCCTTGCAGAATTACAGACGTATCAAGTATTTTCAAGGTGGTAAGGAAGCAGTACGGGTGGTAGCATTCACACAGAACTTGGTCTCTTTTACCTGAGCTTTGTCAATGGCAAGCTGGGCGGCAGGCCCTGTGTGTTGGGCTCGGGGTTGTTAGAGTAACCCGGGAAGACTGTAAGCCAAGGAGAGTGTTGAGCCCTAAATCTGGGAACTGTGGTCAGCTTAGCACAGTAATAGCTCAGTGTTACATATCTGGAGAGGCCTGACGCAGAAAACTTGGCTCTGCTCTAGGAAAGAATCGGCCCAACTGCAGCTGCTGTGTTCAGTGGGGTGATCTATAGCGTGGCACCCAGCCGGTCTTTTCTAGCTGGCTCCTCCGGGGAGCCACCTCGAGGCTTTTTCCTCTATAAGGAACAAGCCATAGTTGGCTCTTGACAGTGATCACAGGAGGTGAGAGGGCAAAATGTGGTCTCAATTAATAATGAGAAAGGAAAGGAACAAAGCAAATGCTGAGATGAAAGAAAGAAGTCAGACCACAAAAAAGGTGTTTTCTTTCCTCCTCAAACTTAGTTTAAAAGCGTGATCAATAAGGGTGCTGCCTGCTGTATGCAGGATAATCAGTGGTTGTGCTATTTTTCAAAGTTGAAAAAGAGTTAGAATACGCAGTTGAAAAAGAGCGAAAGTATCACATGTTGGCACTTTGGTGCATGGAAGCGGAGGAAAATACCCTTAAACATCAGAAGAAAAATTTTATCTACATATTAGCAAGATTTCTAAGCAGTAAAACAGTCTTCCTCTTGGACCTTTATCTCTCTCAAGTTTGATTGCTTTTCCTTGCTGCTGCTTGCCAGCTGAGAAGTGCTCGATTTTCTTTTAAGTGAGAGATATTTGCCACTAGGATTGTGGGGAAGCATTTCAATAGATTGACTGCCTTTATTTCATACTAAACAAATGATACTATGGCTGCCTTTTCTCCATTTTATTGGCCCTTACTTTTTTTTCCACAACATAATTTAAAAGGAGAGGCAAAACCCGAATGCAGCATGGTTTCTCTGGGTAACACACAGACACGTAGCTGAGAGGCAGCATAATATCACACCAGTAGAAACATCTGTATTTCATCTGGCTGTGTGGCGTATCTTTATGACAAAGCTTTAGTGTGATTGTTGAAGAGAAAATATTTAAATATTCTGGTTTCAGGTTTACCTAGTTAAGGATATCTTTTTAACCTAAGAAATGTATGGATAGAGTATGAATATGTTGAGAACAATTAGAAAACAATATTGAGTCAGGTGTGGTGGTCCACCCTGTAATACCAACTGTTTGGGAGGGCGAAATATGAGTGTCATAAGTTCAAGGCCAGCCTGGGCAACTTAGAACCTGTCTCAAAATTAAAAGAGCTATTCGAATTTGTGAGTCTGGTTTATTTCACTCAGCATTATATTTTCCAGGTTGAGTGAGGCAAAATACAAACAAAAGAAAATGGTAAAGAATGGATACAAAAAGGCAAAGGGTCAGATCTAAGCCAATAAGCAAAGGGCCCAAGGGAACAAGAAGAGGGCAGAGGGGGAGGGGAATGGGAATCCAGAGGAATAATGATACCCTAAAAACAAGAACCTACTAACCCAAACTCAAAACAGTAACACGTACACTAGGTTCTACAGTATCTTTATGTAGTTGTGCCTTAGTGCCTCATCTATGTGGTTGTTTACATTGCTCACTGTAATAAGCAAAAGGCACAATGTAGTATGATCTGTAAGCTCAGGTAATGGCCTATAAGTTTGTGTAATTTTGGACAAATTTTAATAAAAATCTATAAAAAAAAATTAAAAGGGCTAGGGGTGCAGCTCAGGGTGCGAGTACTAAAAAAAAAAAAAAAAGCCATACCCCAAAGCTCAATCGACTAGTCATCGTTTCTTCCAAGCCCCAAGTCCCTTTGCAAATGTCCAATCACCTCAGTTTTACTCTGGATTATGATCCCCACACACATCAGGAGAGCTTGAAAGAGTCCTCAAGAATAATCGTAGCTCTCTTCCAATTTCTGCCCATGTTACTGACTTAACACTTTTACTTTTAATATTCAAGTTAGCATCCCAGTGTTCTCTTTCAGGAAGAAAATAACACTTGAATTCTATGCATTTAGGGCTCAAGAGGAGAAGTTGGTGCAAAAGGAGAAAAAGGAGGTCTGGGAATTAAAGGTCCCCAGGTATGTAATGAAAGAAAGAGTGACTGACTGCCTCTGGCTTTGATCTTGGCTTTAGTGTGGATGTTTTTATGGTGTCTTCCCTGCAGGCGGAATGATTTACTGCTTGTGAGCAACAAAGTGTAATAGGTTTATTTTATTGTTGTTATTTTTTAGTGCAGTATGTTTGGCTTCGGCGTTCAGTGTGGTAACCACATCACTCCGGTTCCCATCTTTCAGCACAAGGCGTCATTCAGTCAGACACATTTCTAGCTCTCTCTGCCTCCCTGCTCAGCTGGGCTTAAGATTCCTCCTCTGCATATTCAGCCTGCATCCTCACCAAATCTCAAATCTCTCGGAGCTTCCCATCACACCCATATTACAGCCTATTTTAGTGGTCCTCACGTGACAGTGTCCTGAGGGCCCCTCCAAAGAATACGTATGTCAGAATCTCTAGAAACTAGGCCATGGAATCAATAATTAAAAATCCTCCCCTAGTGACTCTAAATGTGCTGATGCTTGGGAATGCCTGCCCAACATGTATGCTTCTCCAACCTTCCAAGTGCATAAAGGCTCTCTATAGAATTTGTTGAAATGCATGTGCTGAGGTGGTGGGTCCAGGGCACAGTCCATGACTCCGCACATCCAGTGAGGCATGAGGTCTGAGGTGGTTCGGATGTGACTGTCCGCGGACCACACGTTGAGTAGCAAGGCCCCGTGTGATCTGGCCCTTACCTGCCTGTGATCATAGTATGTGTTTATTGGTCCGTCTGGCATATACTTGGTGTATATTTATTCACTGTCTCTTTCTACAGATTGTAAGCTCTGTGAAGTATATTGTCTTGTCTACATTGTATCTTCAGAGCCCAGAGCAGCAGTGCCTGGCATAGCAGATCTCCAGGCATATTTGTATAATGACTCAAGCAGTAAATGAATGAATAAGATGCACTTGGGAACTGCACTTTCCACGAACACTGGGGAAAAGGGAATTCATGGCTTTGTGCCCAGTGAAATCGGCAGTAGCCCAGCACTTAAGCTATTTGCGTAAACTTGTACTGCATGACATAATATTTTAAAGCACATTTATAACTTCTCATGAAGATATTTGTTACCAATATTAATGAAAGTACAGTACTCCTTCAAACCACATGAAAATGTTACAATTTTATAGTAGACCTAAATTGATGAAAAATAACTACTTTGCATTCATATCTTTGAGTCATTAAAAGTTTGCTAACACCACAAATTAAAATTAAAAAACAAAACTAACAGTAAATGCCAAGGAAAACATATATCAGGTGATTATCTCATCTGTTTATGTAAAATATCGGGATGTCGATAGGTCGAAATCCAAAGGTCTTGGTATTTCTTTTGCTCTAGGATCCAAAATTGTATTCAAGTGGCTGTTACTGTAACAGCATGTGCTCTGTAGTGCACCCCTTTGAGGAAGACCCCTTTAATCTGATTTTGACAAGACCGGTCTTAGCCATAAATCATTCAATCTCTTGGCACTGTGAGAGTTAGTCTGGACGCACCTTTCTCTCTAGTCTCCTTTTCCTTTTGGCTGGCTAGAAAACGTGATTTTCTTTCTTTGCTTGGTTTTCGTAAAATACCTTGGACTACCCAGTGAAAATGCTGTTTCAAAAATGTGTGGAAATTTCTGTGCTCAGTACATGATGAAGGGGGTCTCAAAATTGTTGTTTCCAAAGATAAACCACAGAGACAAGCACAATCAGATAAGCAAGAGAGTTATTCCTTACTGACTCTGTAAATCCACCGTGAGAGTCTCCTTGCTTTACAGCGCACCGAGACCCGCCCTGCAGTGGAACAGTGTGAACGTTTCCCGATTGTGGGCTTGCAGATTTCTCTTAGGTTGTCCACTTAGAAAAAGAGGTGTGACTGCTGTTGACAGTATTCAGAAAGCCGTTTTTTTTTTGTTTTTTTTTTTAAGTATAACAAAAGAGAGTTTATTTAGGAAAAAAGATGGAAGAGAAAGCAGATAGCTCCCAGGAGGTGGTGGGGGTTTTGGAGGTGAAAGCCCCCAGAAGGCTTATTAACTGACACACTGTTAGGTGTTTGGCGTATGTGCCAATGCAGCCAATACATGGTGATGACTAAAAGAAATACAATTCATGGCACTGTGAAAAGGAAGAAAACACTTTGAGAGGACTGGTATGTTCTTTTGTACCTTCCTTTGTTCTCCCTTTATTTGGATTGCTGTAAGGACCTATCCTAATTCCTAGGAAAAGAGAGAATTAGCCCCAAAATACCAGTATCAGTCAGAGCTGTAATCATTCCTTAAATACTTATTTTCTTAGTAAAATAATCACTAGTGACATGTGTGATATTAAGCAAGACTGGAATTGTTCAATGCAAATTTAGAAAACTAACTGGAATTTTTGTTGTCTTTATAAAGTATAACATCGTGGTCAAAGATGTAGAGTCTGGGGCCAGAGTTTAAATTCCTGATTTCTACCTTAGTACTGTGTGACCTCGAGAAATTTATTTAATCTCTGTGCCTCACTTCTCTCTACTGTAAAATAAGAGTAGTAGTAAAAGCTGCCTCATTAGATATTTTGAAATTTAAATGATCTAATATATTACTTGCAACATTGAGTACTAAATGTTTGTTTTTACTACTATATTGTATTACCATTACCTAATTTGACAGAAGTATTTTATGCCCAGTGAATATGAATCACTATTTTAAGCAAGGGTATAATAGAGGTATGACAATATGTCACTTGTATCAATCATCAGGTTTCATCATCCTGCATAATCTAAATTGGAGACGCCATTACCTCACTCCTTTTGCTAACTTGACCAATGTTTACTGTAAACGCTTCCTGTGTGAATCCAAGGCAGACCTTTGCCTCAAGTACACGTAGTCTCCTGAGAGGGGCTTGTGCACACAAATAACTGAGGGGTATTGTGCTGAATGTTAACATAGAATGATACCAAGTGTTGTGGTCTGGATCTGAAATGTTCCCCAAAAGGCTTATTGTGTTGAAAGCTTGGTCCACAAAGCAGCAGTGTTCAGAGGTAGGGTTTTTGGGAAGTGATCAGGTCATGCGGGTACTAAGACCATCAATGAATGGGTTCATTGGCGAGTTCATAGCTGTAAGAGCTATTAGGAGGTGGGAGTGGATTATAGAAGGATCACCTGGAAGACTGTATCTTGTCCCCTGCCCTTCTTCTCTCTCTCTCTCTCCTCCCTCCCTCCCTCATGCTCCCTCTCCCCCATTCTCCCCCAGCCCCAGCCCCTCCCTCTGCCCTTCTCCCCCTACTGGCCCCCACTTCCCTCTCCTGGGCTCCCTCTCCTTTTTCTGACCTCCATGAACAAGGTCAGCAGCTTTCTCCTGCCACGCCCTTCTGCCGCGGTGTTTCCATCTTGCCGCAGGCCTAAGAGCAATGGAGCAGCTGAGCATGGGCTGAAACTATGAGCCAAAATCATATTTTTTCCTTTAAACAGGTTATGTCAGCTATTTTGTCATACCAACAAAGAGATGACTAGCATACCAAAGCAGAGTGGTGGGATAGGGTGGTGTCGAATGAGGAGATGAGTGGGCTAGACGTTGTAGGATAAGGAGGGTTTCCGGATGACCAAGGGAGGGGCAGATAACCAGGAAAAGGAGCCAGGTTATAGAAAGACAGCTGTCGAGGGGGGTTTGTGAAGCATAAATGGTACGGTGTGGTTGGAGCACAGGATGCATGGAGAAGCATTGGGAGGCCAGCTTAAGGGCTGTCCTGTCGGCTCATGCTGTCAAGATGGTGTCTGCTCAGGTGCCTCAGGGTCTGTCCTCGCATTAGCCTCTGGATTCTTCAGCGTTTCAGACAGAGCTCGTGTCTGACTCCTGCAGAAGCTCAGCATTTATACTTGCTGGGTTTGGGTTTGTGTTAGATTTTACCCCCGTGCAAATAAAATATCAGAAGTGATCAGGAGTCCTCCTAAGTGCGAGAAGACCTGCGCGCCTTGTGCCCATCCCACCCTGTCCCAGCCATTTGTCCTGGACCCCTCGTGCAGCCCTTCTGCAGGGTGCTAAGAACAGTATTCATCTGCATCTAGAAACACTTCCATTCTGCCCTCATCTCACACGACAGCAGTTGCGGTTACCAAGGACTGCGGGACAGACTCAATGTGAGCCAAAGACCTCCAGCCCTATTGGGGGTTTTCTCTAGTCCCAGCCCTCCTGCGTCAAGTTTGGAGACTCCCACTAGGGTTGACACATGAGTGTAAGATTTGGGGCACCCTTTACAGTGGTGCCTGTACAGCAAACAGAGTGGCTGGGACCTCGGTGATTAGAGTCAGAAAGGAGGATCAATTTCTGTCTTATCCTTTCATTAACTATGAGCGATTTGGGGGTAAATGCCCCAAGAATCTGTTTTTGATTTGGTAAATAAGGTTAATAACATTTATCTCATGGTGGCATTCTGGGAATTGAAGACTATGTCTATTCACCACTTCACAGAAAGCTTTATTCAGAATAAAAGGTAACCGTTACCAAAAAACCCAACGAGGATCTAACCTCTAGCAAATACCATTCCCTTTCGATGTCCTAAGCTTCTCTTGATTCTATGGCTCTTCTTGATGTCAAATCAAGAAAACTTTTACCTGATGTCTAAAGGTGCCAAGAAGTTTTTCTGTCTTTTAGAAGCGATCAACAGGCTCTCTGATCCAGCTAGTCGTAGTTGAGTAGGTCCTTTATCTGGATAGCCATTTGCTGAAGCTTGAGTCTCATTCAATTAGGCAGAAATCCCAGTCTGGAACTTTGGGTCCCTCACAGGAAACAGAGGTGAGTGTTTTCTGATTTGCTAATGACAGGGCCTTGTATGTATACTGTATTTCCCCCAAAATGCGATTGGATCTTATATCAATTTTTTTGCTCCAAAGAGAGCAATAGGGCTTATATTAGGGGATGTCTTATTTTTTCATGTATAACCACCTACATTTATTCATGTACAGAAATCTACATTCATTCACTTACAGAAATCTACATTTACTCAAATACAGTCACACCATCTTCCTCTGGAGCAGTCATAACTCTCCAAACTCCAAATTCTGGCCTGTTGGTGATTTTATCCCATGAATTCCTCAGGCCGGCTTCACAAAGTGCCCACTAAATCGTTTTAATTGAAGACTTATGAGGCAGGAGTGGCACTAAAAATGATGGCAGTTAAGAATGATGGTCCATACAAAAGTGATGAAAAACTGCAGGCACCAAAATTCAAAAACCGTTCATTTCACATGAGTACATTATGTCTGTTACAACACACAACATACTGAATTATGAAGATTCGTATTGGCCACAACCATGTCCGTTCCTTATCAAGCGCACCCATTATTCCTGCATTGTGTCTGTACCCTGATCAGTCACTCAGCGCTGCAGGTAAGCCCGAGTTCATCTGTTTACATAGGCACTTACCTCTTGTCCAGTAGCACCCACTTGGGTATTTACAGATACAGGTACTTATAACTCATATTATTTAAGTATCAATGTCAATAATAATTATATTTAATTATATATTAATACAATGTTATTATTTTATAATTCAACACATCTGTCATGTGTTGCAGTGGACATACTAAATGCATCCCTTTGGTTGACCCTCTTAACCAAGGCTTATGTTTTTTGTTTGTTTTTCTTGTTGTTGTTGTTTTTTGAGACAGGGTCTCACTATGCAGTTCAGGCTGTCCTCAAACTCGTGGCAATCCTCCTGCCTCAGCCTCCCAAGTGCTGGGATTACAGGCATGTGCCACCGTGCCTGGCTTACCTGGGGCTTATTTTGAGAGTAGGGTTTACGTTACAGGCATCCTGAAACATCATGCTAGGGCTTATTCTCTAGTTAGGTCTTATTTGGGGAGAAATATGGTACATCCATACAAAAGACCTTTTATTTTGGAGATTCTTAAAACAACTCACTGTACTTGTATGTGGTTTGGGTGACTGCATAAGAAATAGCCTCCCAGAATCTCTCCCATTCAAAGTTCTTATGTCTGAAGGAAGCATGGAACGTGAACTTTTAGACCCATGATGGTGACCCTTTTAGAACCGAGTGCCAAACTGCAACCTAAGACCCACTTATTTATCTCAAAATGCCAACGCTGCAATTAAACCTGAATACTAAGGTTTTAGTTTAGAAAAACAACTCATACATTAATCTTTTGGCTTAAAAGAAAAACAATAATACACGTGCCATAGGTTCACCACCACTATTCTAGACAAAAACTTTCAATTTTGTGGTCAAGAACAATCAAAACCTCTCCACTTCCTCCCTCTGTATCGCATGAAAATTTTATAGGGAAGACCAACAAATAAAGCACATCATTTCATCCCTCTTGGAGATCATTTCTAGTGTTTTAGTTACTTTTCTCTTGTTGGTGAGACAAAATACCTGACACCCAAAGTTAAGGGAGGAAAGATTTGTTTAGCTCACAGTTTGTGGAGATTTCAGTCCACAGTCAGCTGGATCCAAGGCAGGGTGGTGTGGCAGAAGGCAGCAAGGCAGGCGGGGGCAGTGGGGCAGACAAATGTCTTTCTGTCCCTTGTATTTTATCCAGGCTGCCCACCCTTAGGGTGGGCATCACTCCCTCAATACTAGCACCCTTAATCCTAGTATCACCTCTTTGATCCCAGAAGAACTGTGCCAAAACCAGTCAGTGGTATAATCACACACTCTAGATCATGTGAGGCTTTGGGGGGGCATCTAGACACAGACCATAACACCTAGATACACAACAGAATAGATGGATGAATGGATTGATGGGTTCTGGCTGCTATAGGATGTTCTACATATAGGCAGACAATAGAATGTGCCTCTTCAAGAAGTGTACATGCAGTCTAGTCACTAGCAAATATGACAGAGAAACAAGTTAACTATTATATGCAGAGCAGAGGATCTGGCAAACACGTGTGAGACCCAACAAACCAGGAAATTCAGCTCTTCTTCCTGGAACAGTAACACTAACGTTATTTTTTGGAAGTCGCAGACTAAATCTCTCCCTGTTGGGAGAAATGGACCAGCTAAGGGAACCAGTGGTGCTAAGCATGGAGATATAAAACAAGCATTTGGCGACTAAGGCAATTCAATGCACATGTACATGGTGACTAAAATTCGCAGAAGATGAGGCTATAGAGATAGGCAACACTGAAATTTTAGGGGATTTTATAGACTAAGAAGACCCTCAACTTTATTCTGAAAGCTCAGAACTCAGAATTTCAGACAAGATGGAGGCAGCATCAGCCCAACATCCTAAATCTCTGGTGACAGAACGGACAATGGGTTAGACTAAGGCCAGGACACAGTTGGGAAAGCCGGTACAGGTGGAGAGGGAAAGGGCCTGGAAGCAAGGGGATCGAAGAGGGCTGTGTGCAGACAGCGGGGTGGTTCTGCATGACTCTAGCCGAGGGGCTTGGAGAGCTTAGCTAGAGGGAGGGGTCTGGGGTGACCCAAGTTTCTGGCTCGGATTTTGACTAAAATAAAGAGTGGCACCATCCTTGATGAGCAGAATATGAGACTGGGTACAAGATTTAAGGTACATGTGATTAGTTTTGATAATTCCCGTGGGATATCCAGTAAGCATTTAACATTCGCGTTTGGTGTTTAGGTGAGTGGTTTGACTGGCAGTGTGTGACAGAGGAGTTACTGTCTAGAAGCAGCATGTGCATTTGTGCACTCTTCAAATACAGGGGATTAAGAATTAAGAGCCACATAAAAGAAGGGGCATCTCCGAACGTTACTGAGAGGAGAATGGAGAGGGACCAGAGGACCTCGGTAACAGGATGTTACAGAAGTGAGTAGAGAAGTTTCAAAGAACACACAATCAGACTCTGATAAAGTAAAGGCAGAAAATTGTCACCTAGTTTGGACATAAACGTTGTGGGGGTTGGTGCCACACAGTGGTAAGGGTGAAAAGTCAGAGGGATGAATTCTGAGCTGTCTACAGGGAGGAGCGAAGTTTAGACTTTAAAATTAAAGAAGGAGGGGACAAAGATGGGGGATTATGGAAAAACTATTATCTTCCTTAGTAATCAGGTCACTGATCCACAGTCCCTCCTATTAGGAAATTGTTTTTGTGTAACTTCTTGTATTTTTAATTTTTTAAAGAATGAAAAGATTAATGTCACAGTTGTGTTCCAAACAAAATAAGTATAACACTTATTACACGGAGACTGGCTTATTGAGTTTTAAATCATAGCAACCCTTACCAAAAAATTGTGAAAAGGATTTCAATTCACTGGTGTTGGGATTGCTTAGAAGTACCTATAAACGGTTTTACCAAAAGAGATTTCTCTCGACATGTGCTTGGATATCCCAAAGGAAAAGTCTGATCCCAAGGGTTAAGGACAGAGGGAGGCAGTTGTGTGATCTGTGAACTGGCATTTTAAAATACTCAGTTTTAAAGCTGTTCCAGTAAAACTTACTTTCCAGGATGCTGGAAGGGTTTACTTCTATTATATCTAATAGATTGTCCATATAGATGTATATTATGTTTATTTATCTAAGTTTCACTAAGTTTTCAATAAAATCTTAAAGCTTTGTTTGTATAGGTTTTATATCTTTCTTGTTAAACTTATCCTAAGTATTTTATTTATTTTTTCTTCCTTTTGATAAATCAAAATTTATTTACACTTATTTTTTCTAACTATTTTCTATTAATTCCTGAAAGTTCTTTCTAAATATTTGTCCTGTATTACCCGAACATGTTTTGTTATCATGCCTATTGTTTTGTTTGTGCACCAGAGCTGAAGCTGGGGCCTCCTTCATGCTGGGCAAGCACTCTGCCGCTGGGCAGCACCTGCGGTCTGCGCCAGTCCTGCTTGGCAAAATTTCTTGAGCTTTCTAGTGTACAAATCATATTATTTGCAAATAAAGATAAGTTTTACATTTAAAAAAAGACCAATCCCTTGCTTTGGTAGAAAGCATTTCTTAAAAGGCAAATGTCACTCGAAATGCCTTCTTTGTATGTTAGACATTTGAGCAACATCTGCTCTCACAACCAAACAGTGAGAACCTGAAATCTCTCTGGAAGGGAAGACTCTCAAGGAAGCAAGATAATTTTGGCAACATCTGGCGTGCACTACTTTATTAATTTTATTTTATTTACCAGTCTTTATTTGACAGCTGCAATGCTGTTTTCCAGAGCAGGAATCAATATCGCCATAATTCTTCTCCCATCTGTAGTTCATTTTCCTCTTTGAAGAGGCTCAAAAGGTTTAAAGGAAAGTTGCTTTATGTTTTGCTATATTTGCAATCCTTGTTTCGTTTCAGGGGCCCCCAGGACCTGGAGGAGAGGCGGGGAATCAAGGCCGTTTGGGGAGCCAAGGAAACAAAGTAGGTCACATTCTCTGTACCCTCTCCCCAAAGTTGAGTTTTTTCTACTCAAGAGAGCTGTGTCTGCTTGTGTTAGCCAGAACGCTTTCAACACAGAGGAAAACACATCTCACTGCCCCTAAGCCCTGGCTCGGTTCTTAGAGAGCCAGCAGCCTCTAAGGACAGGGGTGTGGGCCCGATGAGGTCAGGGATTCCAGCTCAGCATAATCGCCTCAGGAGCTACACCCAATGCAAGCTGGGATCTTGGGGAAGGAGGGCCATTTTGGCCAGGCCGCCCTTGCTCTCCCCTACCCTCTCTGCATCTTTCCCTCCCTCCCTCTTTTCTGTTCTTCGTTTCTTGTTTTCTTCTTTCTTTTCTTTCCTCCATCACGTAAGCCTTTACTGAGCACCTTTGAAGACCAAGGTCCTGTACTGAGCCTTCACCCGGGCTGGACAGTCAGCTCCAGGAGGACCGAGATTTTGTTTTCACTAATCCTTGCCTAGTGCTGAGCACGGTGCTGAGACGCATCCTAAGTGCTTAGTGGAATGCTTGCTAAGTGAATGACTGCCGGGTGCTATGATACATAGGACGTGCAATTTAGAATATTCTCACTACTCTGCCGTAAAGAAAGATAAACTTGAGGCATTTGTAGGTAAATGGATGCAACTTGAAAACAGCGTTAAGTGAAATAATTCAGACAAATAAGCTCAAATATCATATGGTTTCTCTTACATGAGAAACTGTATATATAAAGAAAGAAATAAATATATATATAAATAAATATATATATTTCTATCTCAATTGGTGAACTTGATCCTTTCCACGATTCTGGGTGCAAACCAAGTTGGACAAGAACTGAATCAAATTCAATGATTAAATTCAGTGTTGACCTTCTGGGGAAATTTGATTCAGTTGCCAGATCAGTTTGTGACCAGAATCGTGGACAGAATTGAGTTCGTGACCTGAGGTGAACACACATGCACACGGAACAAAATAGATAAATAGGAATTAGGGAGAAGTTCAGATAATTCCCCAAAGTACCTATTGTTTTAAAAATATTTCAACATATGTGCTACCTTGTTTCACCTGTACTACTAGTTTTTCTTAGTTCATTGAAAAGAAAATTTTGTGCTATTACCTGTTTGTTCTTTGTAAGAGTCTTTTTTTTTCTGTTTTGTACTCTGAGTAACAGTTAAGATTATGATAAAAAGTGTATTAACTATTGTTGCTCTCATTATTTTGTTATGAAATTTTGGGTTTTTTTTTTCATAAAATAAAGAATTTAGGATATTTTCAAGACAATAACCCAAGACATAAATCAGAAAGGGTTAAGGGCTGAAAGGGGAGTTTAAACACAGCATCGACAGAAGTAGTTCTGGATCAGGAAGAGAGGTCCCAAGAGGATGCAGACTTTAGTGGGGGTAGAGGATAAGGACTTTGTCAAGCAGAGAGGATGTATGGGAGGTTCGAGTAAAAGAAGCAAAATATGAAAGGCATAGGGTTGCAAAAGTCCTGGGAGAAGGGTTATCTGGTGAAATAAAACAATGAAATCTATGGCTGACTTTTTCCAGTAAGCAGTACGATGCTATGTGACATTTCTGAATGGTGTCATAGACATAGACACGGCCAGACTTTTGGGAGGTGTTAAGCAGGCCACCTGGCGTAGAAATACCTTGAAGGGCAAGAGCTTGTATGCTGGGAGACCGGCTGGTTCACCCTCAGGTCCTCCAAGACCTCAGTGATGGGTGACTTAACAGAGTAAGGATTTGACTTTGGAATCTTCAAGGACTTTGATTTTGGACTCTTTCAGGTTCCCCAGGTGTCTGCTGAAAGGGACGGCAGGCAGGGAGAAGGGGCCGGATGACTTGGGACTTGCGCCACGAGTGGCGACGCCATCGCAGATGTGGGAAAGCCCTGGGAAAGAACGAGTTTAAGGAGGGAGGAAGAAGTTGTTTACGAGGGATGGGGCGCGGGGAGAAATGTCGAGGTGTGGTTGGAGGTGTAAGTTTCAGAATTACTTGGATTGAAAACAAATCTCTTGGTGCCTGTTTTCAAGAAGCATAAAAGTGCAAACGGAAGATGAGGAGTAGTTGGGAAGCAAAGGAAATAGAAAAGCACATTAGATTTGAAGAGTTTGAGAAGGGGGAAGGCTAAGACTGCTGATCGGTGTAGAAAAAATAAAGGGCGAAGAGAGACACTAATCATCACTTCTGGTAGCTAAGACTCTCAAAGAAGAATTTTCAAAAGCAAAGCAGTTGAGGGGGGGAAGAAAGGGGGACGGACTTCAAAGGACTGAACAACATGTCGGTGAGGAAGAAATGGATTGAGGAGCTGCAAGTGACTGGAGAAATTGGGCCTTTGTACCACGGGGTCTAGACTGGCAAGGTCTGGAAAGCTCGGGGCAGGGTGTTTGTTTTTAGTAATAGGAGAAACAAAGTGTCTACAATCAGAAGAGAGGAGCTGCTGGGTCATTTCTTGACAAAGAGTGAGATTGAGAGTGTAGGAAAAGGAGCAAGCTTTGCGCAGGAGAACTGCCAGCAAGGCCAGCAGTCTGTGTGGTGAAGAGAGTTGGTTGGATTTTGTAATAAGATACATGGGTGATGAGGGCAGTCGGCTTCAGAGGAAGGGATTTCCGGGCTGTGTGTTCTACGATAATGGTCAGAAAATGAAAGTTTGGAGCAGCTACACCATTGCATTCTCGCCCTGCCGCCTTCTTGGCCTGGAGGAGGCTGTAGGGGAAATGCCATTAGTGGATTAGTGGAGTCCACCAGTATGTTCTAAAGTAAGCTTCTCATCTGATTCACATTCACATTGAATTCTGAGACTACCCGCTTCAAGGTAGGGAAACGAGGAAAGCCACATGGCTTGTCCAGGACCGAGTTCCTGCTTATTGGCGAGATAGAGGGGAAGGATGCATATGTGTCACGCATGAGGGACGCATGTATGTTGCATGTGAAATGAAGGCGCTTGGTAGGGAGTGACGGAGGGACTGAAAGGTAACAGAGAGAAGGGACCCTGGGGCTGGAGAGAGTGTGGGGGAGACGGACATCAGCAGGGTGGTTGTGCCTCTGAAGATCATTGTTGCTAAAGGGACTTCTAAGGAGGGAGGCAAGAATTGGGAGGTAAGTACCCCACCACAAAGCCAAACCCTCTGGGAAACCCCACAATGGGTGGAGCCTTCTAGGTTCATTATGAACTGAGATAAACCCTGGACGCCTACCCCAGCCTTGCTCCAACAAGGTTAAGTCTCCAGGGAGGCGAGTGGCCCAACTATTAAACCTGGGCTCAGATCCTGCTTCTGCCAGTAACCAATAAGCAGGAATTGGGTCCTGGACAAGCCATGTGGCTTTCCTCGTTTCCCTGCCTTGAAGTGGGTACTCTCAGAATTCAGTGTGCATGTGAATCAGATGAGAAGCTTACTTTAGAACGTATCGGTGGACTCCACTAATCCAACAGGATGCCGACAGTTCCCCTAACACAGGACCCCTGCGTGACTGTGGGACTGGTGGCCCCAGAGCACTCTTTGAGAATCACTCCCCTCCTGGTCTCTTGTGCACAGAGTTCAGTGCTGTGGCCATTTGTCCGTTTGCAGTTCTCACATTTACCATTGTTGCCTTCTTGGTTTCTCTTACATGAGAAACCCAACATATAAATAGCAAAGTAAAAGGTAGATGATAGGAGCTAGGGAGATCTTTCTGAAATGGGAAGCCAATAAAGATGGGAGGGAGTGAAAAAGGAATTAAGATGTGTTATGTACATGTACCAACTCCCCACAAGGAATTTAAACGTTATGTACTGCAAACATGTACTAATGAAATAAATGACTTAACTACCCCACCCCTCAGGTAGAAAGAGGGAGGAAGACGGAGAGCAACTTGACAGTGAGGTAGCTGACCAGCACTACATCGCCCAGAAGGCCGAGTTTACTATCAGTAGAGATAAGCCGGGTTGGTAGGTACAGTTGATGTGATGTGACGTTCTGACAGCATTTTACTCCGTGTAGTCTTCTTCCCCGAACCCATAAAGCCTGCCTAGTCATGCAAAGAGCAGGGAAACCTCAGTTTAGGGACATTCTATAAAATGCCTGACCGACAGGCCTCAAAAACTGTCAAGGTCCTCAAAACTAAGAAAAGTCTGATGAACTGTCCCTGTGTGAAGGAGCCCAAGGAGACGTGGCACGTGGTGTCCTGGACGGGATGCTGAAACAGAAAGGGAACGTTAAGTGCAAACTAAAGAAACTTGAATGAAATGTGGGCTTTAATTAATAATAAGGAATCTGTATTGGTGCATTTAATGTGACAAATGTGCCTTAGGAATGCAGTTAACATACTGTTAACAACAGGGAGCAGGAGATGTGGGTTCTATAGGACCCTCTGACTATGTTCGCAACATTTCTGAAACTATTCCAGAGCTAAGGGAAGAAACCCTCCTCTGTGAGCCTGTATTAATTTTCCTTCATAACTGCACTTTCCCCAGATAATACTGAAATTGATTTATAACCCACAGCAGATCGCCCTCTAGTCAGAGGTTAGAAACTGTTGCCAGGCGTGTTGTGCTTTCTTGGGTATTCGAGTCACACTCAAAATCCTAGAACTGTGATAATAAATCTACCATCTTTGCAGGCGCCAGATGATTTTCATGGATCATCATGGAACGCAATTTTGTTCATTTTCTTTTTTTAACAGTTCAGAGCTTCCTCCTTGACTCATGGTGACACATTTTCATGGCCCTGCGCTGCTACAACGGCAACTTGCACTAACCCACAAACTAGACTTGGCGAGACTTCGGTTATTGGTGGAAGAAGGCTTGCCGGCCAGCAAAGCCATCCCCGTTAGGCTGCTCTGCAGCGCTCAGCCAGGGCGCCAACCGCGGTCCTGTGCGATGAGTCTGAACGCTGCCTTAGTGCATCATTTCTGAGTCTCACTACAAAAGCAACCTGATGAGGGCATGTTCTCTTGTTCTGTTGAATAGGGAGAACCTGGAGATCCGGGAGCGAAAGGAGCTGTTGGCTTTCCTGGTCCTCGAGGCTTGCCGGTTTGTGTTTCGTTACTACTTTTGATCTGGCCCTGGGAATCTTTTAGATCACTAGATTTCTGCATTATATCTCTAAAGAATCTTCTTATGAATCTTAAAGACGATCCCAATTCAGTTTCCTAGTGTCGTAGAACTTGGAAAACGTATCAGCATCATCACCTTGGATTGGGCCCTTGGCCGGGTTTTACGAGGTGAAAATTTCCCAGGTGCCAGACATGACCAGGCTGCTCTCGAAGCCAAATGGTGAAATAGACAAAATCTGTCTTTAGCGTCCCCGTAACCTTCTTCTAACCTTTCTTGCCAGTGGGACCTTTTCATCAGAAATCTGTTGCGTCCTAATGGCCAAGGCTTCTGCGAGGGCCACTGAATAGCCAGTGTCCAGGCATTTGGGAGTTCTTGTTTTTGCCTAGGAAACTGAAAATGGATTAGGGCCAATGTATTAAAGTACAAATGTTATCTGGCAGAGGTCATGCTACTAGCTCCTTTTGCTAAATGAGTACTCCATGCTTGATATTGTCTCCCTTAATCTTCACAACAGCACTATGAATAGATATAATTATTATACTTATTATTCCCATTTTACAGATGCATTTAGTATCACCCTTATAAAATGTCAGTGGCCTGCCCCATGGAAGAATCTTGCTTCCTGGTGGCCCTAATCAAGCCCAACCTTGGCCATCTTGCTCTCTTGTGAACAAGCCCGAGTCTCCGTGTGGTCTGGGACGTTTGTAATGAATCGCTTTGTTTAAAGGGTGATGACGGCGGTCCAGGGTATGGTAGCGTGGGACGGAAAGGGGCGAAGGTAAGCCACATCTGCTAGAGGCTGGACTTTATCCTTTTTTAAAATTCCCTGGTTTTGTTTGCCATATGTGAGAGAAGAGCAAGCAGTGAGCAAAGCAATCTTATGTAGTTTGAAATGTACTTTGATAATTTGGTGATATCCTGTAGGGAACATGGTGGAGAAGAAAGGTGTGAATTTCAGGAGCAGGCAGAAATTGAGACTCGAAGATGAATGTTCTGTGTCCTGCAGTGAGGCGTGGTTAGGGTCTGTCTTGTTCCAGTCTGAATAGTGCTTCTCGTCTTAGCAGCCATGTGCTTAAATTTATTCCAGGAGGCAGCACTTGGCTTGTGCTCATGGTGGCTGCTAGTGAGAGATTTTACAGGATTTTCCCGAATGCAGTGGGGCGAGTGGCAACTTTAAAACTGCATTTAGAATGATTATTTATGTTGTCACTGAGTGTTTAAGAGCCTAGAAGTTCACTAAAAGTGGTTATTTCTACATACTGGGCCAATAATAGTAAAAAGAAAGTCATGATGAAAAAGACCCAGTTATAATTACAAAATCCTCAAAAGAATTAATAGAGTGAAGGATATCCTTTCTGAAAAAATATACGAAACTCATGACAAAAATTTGAGATAGAAAACCTCAGTAAGTGTAGAGGCATCCCAGGTTCCTGTTGTAAAGTCTAAAATATGATAAGAGATCAATGTTATTCCAAGTGAAATTCCAATGGGAATGATGTAGGAAGCTATCTGGAAGAAACAAAATAAAAATAAAAGCTAAAAGTTTTTGAAAAACAATACTAAGGTGTGAGGGAAATAGTCACTGGAATACAGAATGGTTAAAAGTAGCCTTAATAGCCCATAAAAGAAGAAATACTGAGTAGCCTGTGGCATTATGTGTTAGCCACTCTACAAAGTGAATGTATGAGGCTTATAATTATGTTTAAAGATTTTATGTGACAGTTTCAAGGAAAAGCTCAGGGCATATTTAGAAAAATATTTATCCCAACTGTGCCAAAATGTTATCTTCAAAAGCTAAAAGGAAATATGACAAAATTTATACAGTAGTTTGGAGTAGTAAGATTTCGGTGGTTTTTCGTTTTATACTTTCATATGTTTGAAAATTTTTTTAATAATCAGAAAATAAACTATTTTTTGTGGAATAGTGATTACTAGGGGTTGGGAAGGAGGGGCAGGGAGGGTGTGTTAAAGGAGACTGGCGATCAGTGTGTGCTGCCTCCATGTGTTGAAGTACCGCGCTGAGCCCAATTAATGCATGCACGATTCATACATGTTAATGAAAAATAAAATTTTGAAAAGAAATAAACTTATTCTAAATATGTATTTTCTTAATCAAATAGGGATTATTTACCTCTTCAACTAGTCTTTGACGAAAGTAAGGTAAACAGAGAACCTTAAAATGAATAATCCAGTTTGTATTTTCTGTAGGCTCCTCATTTCCTCCATTCAAATCCATTTTGAGAGAAACGGGACCAAATGACCATCTATTATATGCACACAGAAGGAGAGGTGGTCTGAAATTCCTCAAATCATGTTAGCCTCCAATTCCTTTTAGCTACTTAACTTAGGCTACCATATTTTGATGAAATCAGTAAATAACCTAGAAATTGGAGTTAGTTTTTCAAACAGTGCTCTACAGTTTCCAAATGTTTTATCCCTTCATTGATTCAGAGGTACTAAAACTAAACAAGGTAGCAGGTAAAAGTAAACTCAACATAAACCTACATGAGAGATGTATATATATATATATCTTAATCTTCTGTACTATCCATTGTAGGGGCAAGAAGGATTCCCTGGAGAAAGTGGATCTAAGGTATCATGTACTTCATAATATCTAGAAATTGGTTAGAAATACCCCTGAGGTTAGGAAATGTATCCTAGGCCAATAGACGGACAGCTAGTGATAGATGTTCTAACTCTGTAAGGAGACAGAGGGAAGAAACGGCTAAGTGTTTCCCAATTTCAAAAATCATACATTTGTTTAGGACTGAGACGTTTACAAATTTTATTTCTGACTTTTTAATTCATCAGTAAAGGATGAAAAAAAAACCCTTCTACATTTTTTCCCTCAAATGTACTCTTTTCTCTCTAGCATATTTTCTTCTTTGCTCAAAGGCAAGCAAAATGTAAAGGGAGTCGAAATTATCTGATTTTGTCTAGCTCATTTTTCCCATTATTTTTATGAACCATCTTCATATAATAAGTGAACAATGATAGCCTCTTCCTTAAGGCTTTCAGATTTTCTAGAAACATGTACTGAACTCAGTAAATCCCACGCCCTGTGCAGTAGGTCAGAGGACAAACAGAGGGCACAGCTCATGTGTCCCAGGGACTCAGGTTCTGTTGGAAAGACACAGCTTTAGAACAGTCAGTGACGATGCTGTATGCTATGTGAAGAGCTATACAAATGGAAAAGAAAAAAGAAAAAACAGTTAAAAGTGTATATGAAAATGGTTTTCTGTTGGAATCAGTTTAAAAACACAAATCATTCTCTTGATATACATTTGATTTCAGTAACCATTTTGTTCTAATCACTTGTTTAGGGTGAGATTGGAGACCCTGGTGACCCAGGAGAGTCTGGACGCAAGGGAACTAGAGGCAAAATGGTAAGCTTCTAGGTCTCCGTTTGCTGACTACTTCAGCCATTTTGGAGTTCTGCTTCCTGCATTTATCATCAGATAGTTGTTTGTTCCCAAATACTTGTAAAATGTGTGGGGTTTTTGCTAAGGCAAACTTGAGGAAGGGAGATGAATATCGTACTCATCTCAGTTCTAGAGAAGGCTCTTAGTGAACAAGTTCACATGTTCTGGCTGCCTTGGTATCGTTCTCATCACTGGAAGTAAGATTTTTTAAAGGAATCTTTGTGATCTGAAACAGGTTTTTCACTGCCAAGATATGGTAAGTTGAATCCTGTTTCCCTGGCAGATTTAATGCAAGCCAACGCCATTGTATCTTGTTTTTATGATTCGGGTTTTATGAAGCTATTTTTAGTAAGGTGTATGCTCAAAGGTCCTTTCCTCTGGCTGGGGTGTAGCTCAGTAGCAGACTGAGCTCACCTGCCTCCCATGCACAAGGCCCCGAGTTCTATCCCCAGCACTGCAGGGGAAGGAAAGTGGGGAGATTTAACTCAGGAAGGGATTTCTGGAGTTTTGTGAGAAAGGCTTTGTTTATTATGTGACAGATTATGTCTTTGATTATGACTATGTCTTAAGTGTTGCTCAACGCTTTCAATCATGTGGAATGAACACCAGTCTCCAGTACATCTCACACTCTTCCACTAGCCTCAGTTTCCAGGGGGATTTGGTGACTCTATATATCAACTTAGACTGTGTATAAATAAGATGTCCGATTTATTTTCAAAAGGCAGTTTTAAGGTAATTGTCTATTGATAAAGGCTTCATCTGTTTTCTTTAGAACAACAGCAGTGAGGAGAACAGGGGTGAATATCATGTCAATTAGAAAGAATAAAAAAAAGTGATAAAAACTTATACTTGCGGTCATCTTCCAGTTTTGATTTACTGTGATCTAGCTCTTTTCCTACAAATTATAACAGGAACTTTATGCCAAGAGTTTATTTATGTAGGTGTCAGGGACACAGAGTAAGGGAACCTCTTCCCTTCTCTCCTCCCCTCAAGCTGGGACTGCTTCCCAGCTTTAATTCTCTTCTTCAGCCTGCTTTTGGATGGCTACCCTTTATCATTGTGCTGTCCGAAAAAAGTGAGGGAGATCGATATAATTAGAAAAATAATTGGAAAATGCTTTCGAATTAATCTAAATGTCATCCGCATTGAAATATCTCTTGGATCATTTCCCTTGGCTTATTAATGAAGTAGTTCAACCTTGAACCTCAGAAGCATGCTACCAAGCTTAGCTGTTTGTTGGATTCCCTCTCCACAAAGAGACATTAATCATTAAAAGCGATCAGCTAATGGGAAACATGGAAGCACGGCCTCTTAGCCTTTGGGAACATCGGAATTTCTTTTGTGCTGTCCATGTTGGACTGTTCCTAATGCGCTTATTTCATCTACCCAGCTGCTTTTTCCACCTTTATATAAGTGTTTTGGAGTTTAAATGTTGAGAATTTCCAGTTTTTCCACTTAAAGGGCAGAAGTTTGTATTGGAAAATTTGGGTAAAACTTGGCCTATAATTCAGAGTGCCTCTTCAGTTTTCCTGACACGATTATATTTCTGCTTTAACTTCTCTATATCTTCACCTGGATTTGTTCCTCAAGTTTTTTTTTTTTTTCTAATTCTGCCATCTTTTTAACCTGTTTTACTTTGTCTATGCTTGTATGTATTTTTATAGCCAGTTTTTCACTTAGTTTAAAGCAGGGTTCCTTGTGCTCCACTGACACCTTGGTGGGACACCACTCTGTGATGGGCGCTCTGTGTGCGGCGGGGCTCACAGCAGCAGCCTGGCGTCTGCCCTGCTGCCCCAGTTAGGACATGCACGTCCAGACGTTGCCGTGTGTCCTGAGTGGGGTGGGCATGAAAAATTGCCTCCAACTGAGGACCGCTAGTTGAAAGAGCCAAATAACTTCACAAGGTGTGTTATTTTTTAACGGCATTTTATTTGTCAACCTAAAATTTCTAAAAACAGCAGTTCCTCTGTCCCTCCTTCCTTCCCATTTCCTTCTCCCCAAGAACAACCTTCGTTTCTTGATTATTTTGGAATGACAGTATACTTCTAAATATTGTTTCCAGTTTTTTTTTTAATTTTAGGGATTATGAACTGAACTGACTTCCTACTATAAAACTTAACTGTTTTACCTTTCATGGTGGGGGCAGTCTGGGAATTGAACCCCTGGATTTTGCACTGAGCTATTGGCCCAGCCTTTTCTTGTTTTTTTATCTTGAGGTGGGGTTTCACAAACTCACTAAATTATGCAGGCTGGGTTTGAACTTGCAGTTCTCCTGCCTCGGCCTCCCAGAGTGCTGGGAGTACAGGTGTGTGCCACCACGCCTGTCTAGATTTGCCTTTCTTAATTTGCCGTTTACCTAAATCCCTTCTGAAGATGTTAGACGCAGCAGGTAGTCTATCAGATTTAATCCTGACCCAGTACTTTAGCCCGTCGACCTGTTCTGGTTCTCACAGTGCATGGTGCCCACTGCCACAAGGCAGCCACCCTCACCCTGCCAGTCCCTTTGTCTCTCTCCTGTGCTAGATCTGTGCTTTTCATGCCTGTCCTCAGGCTCCTCCTAGATTTTGCCCTTGTTTCATGGAAGATTCATTGAGTAGCCTGCTAAAACAGGATGAATGAGTTGTATATTCTTTGATATAGCCAACATTTGAAAATAGCTTTAATACTACTTCCAGATGCGATTGATATTTTAGCTACTTCACAATTCTGAGTTGGAATTAATTCTTCAGAATTTTGTTTAGTTTCTTTTGTTGCTTTATGATGTCCAGGGCCATTCCAATTCCTAATCTTTTTATATGACCAGTGTTCTCTCTCTGGAACCCCAGAGATCATTTCTCTGTCCCTAGTGTTTGGACATTTCATGGTCTTTATGATCCAGTATATAGCCCTTTTTATCTCATTTCCTGGACATTAGATAGGTCTCTTGAGCCTAAAAATGTTTACTCTTTGCTTCTGAGAAATATTTAGTATTTCAATGATTTCTTCCTCTCACTTTTCTTTTCCCTATTTTTAAAATATCTATTATTTATATATTAATATAGCCCTTCAATTTACCTCTTCTTTCTTTTTTTTCTTATTTTTTACTTTTTGTAAGGGTTCCTTGATTTTTATCTTATGTTTTTCTTACACTTTAATTTTTAAGAGCTTATTTTTGCTCTCTTAAGTGTTCCTTTTCTATTGTATACTGTTCTTGTTTCACGCTTAGAATGTCATCTTATCTTTCTGAGGAGTATTTTTAAGTCTGTTTCCTTCCGGGGTTTTTTTTCTGCTTTAATCTCTATTTCTCATACATCTCAGAATGAGCTGCCTCTCCATATTTAATGAGAAGAAAAGACTGATTGTTTCATTTAGCCTCCCTGTTTTGTTATGGTACCACTGGTCATCAATACTGCTTGGAGTCCCAGCTCTGTTTTAACTTGGTTTATTGCTCCAGCAAGAAAAGAGACATCTGTCCAGCTGTTGAAATTAGAAAGGAAATTTTGGAACTCCTGCTGTGATTTTCCACTAAGCCTCCTTATGTAGCTCTTCCCTTCTTTTCTGCTTCTGGAGGTACCCAGTGCTGCCAAAGCCTGAGCTGCCAATGTGATGTCAAACATAATACTTCTGGGCTTTTCCTGCTGCTGGCTCAGCTTCAGCCTTATCAGGTCTGCCAAGCTGTCCAACATTCACAAATCTGCTTTCCAGCCTCCCAAACTGTATCACTATTGTCTTCCTCTTTCTCTTTACCAATGTTGCTGTTACCTTTTTTAAAAGCCTACTTTCGTTCTGGTAAGATATTAGAAAGGAACAAAAGTAAAGCCATGTATTCAGTCAGCCATTTTTCCTTGGAGAGCTTAACCCATATCTTCTAAATAAAATATGACCCATAAATTCAGTTTTTCACTCAAACCAGTACACTGTCAGTATCATTGGGGTCCATGTAAGATATCAGTAGTTATTTTACTGTTCCATAAGCAATGCTTTTACAGTTTAAGTTGATTTTAAATGACTTCATTTTTTATTACAGTCAAGATAGTGAGTCCCATGGCATTTTAATGAAGAAAATAATACTATCCATATTTAAAAACTATATCCTAGCGGTGATAAAACGTATCGTTGAATGCACATGAAAAAATTCTCGCATATAGTTAGCTGATAACCACTGTTTCTGTTACTGCTGTTTTCCCTACTTCATTACAAATATGTTTCAGCCACCTGTTAAGTGTTTCTGATGTTGTCCTGGGGTGTTTTAATTTTGTTTTTTAAAGTTCTAAAATTTTGTTTTTCAGTTTAGCTACCTCCATCTCATTTAAATAAAAATTCTTTGATCCAACGATTCCAGTCCTACCAATCTTCCCTAATAATCAGAATTGTGCATATAATTTTATAATAGCATTGTTTACTACAATAACAAACCTAATGCCTACAATAAGGCACTGATTAAATAAATCACAGTACACTCATGTAATAGAATACTGTGCAGCCATGAAAAGTGATTTTGCAAAAAAAAAATTAGTAACATGAAAATGTACAGAGATATATGTTTGGTTTTAAAAGGCAACCGGAAAAATATGATCCAAATAATTAGAAAGAATATATACTTTAACAACAAAAAGATTTTTTAAAGGCACCAAAATGTTTACAAGGATGACTTGGAGAAGAAGGGATTACTGGGAATTTTGTTTTTTCCTTCTTTGTGTGTTTTGGAAATCTCTGTTTTCTAAAATGAAAGTGAAATGTCCACTTTTGAATTTTCATCTTTGAAATCTAAATTCTTTTAAATTTTAATATTAAACATGTACATATATATATATAGATATAGCTAGATAGATACAATATTAAATAAACGAATTTTGTTTTGAGATATCTGCTGGACTTCCGGGAGAGCTGGGATCCCCTGGGGAGCCAGGACCTCCTGGACGGAAGGTAAGCAAAGAAGGCACAAATCATACCAGGAACTAGTGCATTTGAAAAGTTTTTGCAAATGGGAAAGCAACCAAGAGATGTTGGAGGGGAAGATGTAAAAATAATTAAGGTATTTCCTGTGCATGTACCAACTACCTACAGTGAATGTATTCATTATGTACTGCAAACATGCTAATTTTTAAAAACAGTTAAAGCATGGAAACTTCATGGTCCAAATGCTTAACACCTTCTGCTTCTGTTGCTTGGCCACAATTTTCACTATATCATGTGCTCTGGGAAAAGAGCGGAAAGTGCCACCTAAATGTACCTCTTGAGAGGTGGGAGGGGCTTGGGGGTTGAGGCAGGGAATGAAAAGCTAAGACTAAAGTGAGATTTCTCAATTACCAGTGAATTTTGTTCGTCTGTCCTTTGCTGTCTTTCTCCTATATTCAGTAAGCAATCATGAATGCATGGAAGTGAGATTCATAAATGGTGAACACGATCAAAGTTTCATTCACGTGGAAGTTCCTTCCTTCAAGAGTTTGGGAGTGGGAGTCACATTGTTCCCTGGGCATCTCTCTTGAGAGTGCCTGACTTCCTGTTCCAAAGATACGGTAGAGCCCTAAATTAAATTCCGCTCTGTTCTTTCTGTCCCCAGCCCAACACATATACCTGCATTTATTTCTGAGGCCGCCAGGGTAACCTTTCCAGATGTTCGGTTTGTGTCTGGTCTCTCTGTCCCCCGACAGTGAGGGGAACAGATGCGGGTTTGCAGGAGCTGCTGCTGAGTCACGGAGGCAAAGTGTGGGGGTGCAAGTGTCTCCATCACAGGAGGGTAGTGGGCACCGAGGGCCCAGCCTTGGTAGGGTCTGAGCTCCAAGGCTCCGCTCAGGGCTCCTCAGGCCCCCGCCGAGCCGTCGGCTCTCTGGTTCAAGCCCGGACACGGAGCCTGCTCCTGCCAGCGGGCCGCCCTCTGCACGTTCCTCTTAATGAGGCAACAAATGTCCTGCTCGGCTTTGTTGTTGCTTCTAATTTAATAAGTATACAAACTTCTAAAAGCAGTCACTTTCTCTGAGCAGGCTTGATGCACCTTCTGGCTGCTGCTGTGTGTCGAAGCCATAAAATGTGTTCTGTTTCTCCGTTTCCCCAGGGCGTGAAAGGGGCCAGAGGCTCGGCTTCATTTTCTGTAAGTGTCTCCAGACTCCAGCGGAGGGCTCCAGGCGCTCTGTTCAACTTGTTTAAACTTGCTGGCCTTGCAGCCTGTTGGTTAATTCTTCCTGTTTTATTTTTGAACTGCAGACGTGTGAGCTCATTCAGTATGTGCGGGACCACAGTCGTAAGTACCCTGCTGAAAATGACCCCAACTTGTCAGCTGTGCTGGACAGAAAGCCACGATAGTCTGGCCAGTTCCTTAGAATTCGAGATGTCACTGTGCACATTTTGAGTGAGCTTGGACTGGTGACTGTTAGCTCCCAGTGTCTCTTTGGGAAGCACCGAGCAGTAATTTATCTTGTGCTTTGGCCCTGGGGAAAAGTGAGATTGGATGTCCATACAGTCCCTGTGGTAAAATAAATCAGTGGAGGGTCCCATTGAGCTGCTTTTAAAGGGTTATTAACGCCTGACAATAACAGACATGATTGAACTCACCAGAGTGATTGGTGAATGCCCTTTGGAATTTAGGCCCCCTATGACAGCCTCTTCTTTAACAGTATGTGTTGATGCCATTAAATAAATCCATGTACCAGATTACGAGCTGAATTTTCATCATGTCGAGTGTTAGTTTACACATGTATTTATTTCCCAAACAAGAATTAGGACTGAAAGGAACAGTTAAAATTTCCCTCAAGGTATTTCGAAGAAGAAAAATAGACAAATGAGAGCCTATTTCTGTAATGAACATTGTTCCTCAAAGACACAGATTCCTAAGAGCGCCGAGAGCAGCGTAGGTCAGAACCCAGCCCGGTCGCAGCAGGAGGAGCCGTGGTGGGAATGAAAGTTACACGCTGGCTCACGAGCCCAGCTGTTTCTTAGCTGAATTCATACAGGTTTTCTGGCCTGGGAGCTGTAATGACTGCAGGACGGACCCACACACCGTGGGAGCTGATCTTTAAAAGTGTGAAGGATTCGGTACAAAATTACAATCCAAAAATAGGTACAGAAATCTGTCAGAAGTGTTACTTGGTACAGGGAAGGAAATCACAACCCATAACTTCTGTGTGTTGTATGAAAGTACACGCTCGGTGAAGAGTGTGGTCAGCCTTTTCCACGGGTGGGGCCTGTGCTGGTCAGAGAGGCCCAACGCCGTGCCGTCCAGCGAAGTGTTGCCCAGGGACGGCGGTGTCCCCGCGCCATCTGGTAGAGGAGCCACCACTCGCGTGTGGCTTTGAACGCTCGACATGTGGATAGTGCAGCCAAAAAGCTGAATGTTTTATTTCATTTCATTTGACTGATTTAAAATTTAATTAATGACCTATGGCTCACGGGTGCCCTATTGGAGTGTGCAGGTTTAAAGCTCGTGTTGATTTCTTTCCGACCTCATATAAAATGTAAATGTGCACACATATGGGTTGAGCGTCCCAAATCCGAGGCCTGTGGTGCTCCAAACGCAGAACGTGTTTGAGTGCTGACGTGATGGCACAAGCGGAAAATCCCACAGCCGACTTCACGCGACTGGCTACAGTCAGAACACAGGCCCACTGAAAAAACGCGCAAAATTACCTTCAGGCTCTGCAGATAAGGCGTATGTGAAAAAAAACATGAATTATGTGTTTAGACTTGGGTTCACCCCCGAGATACCTCATTATGTGTATGAAAAAATTCCACACCGAAAAAATCCAAAGTCAAAAGCACTCCTAGGCCCACATAGTCCAGATAAGTGATACTCAACCTGCATGTGCGTATGCAGTACGTACACGCAGAGGTGTGTGTGTATAGACTGATAACTGTAGACATATGCGTGGAGGAAATGTAGCGTGTAGAGAGGCGTGGACCTTCGAGCTTCCCGCCTGCGGTGCACCTCCCGCAGCAGCACCCCTCCCAGGGGAGGGCTCTGCTTCCCACAGCTGCCTGCGGGCTGCCAATGTGCGGCCCGTCCCATGCCACTTGTTCTCATAGCTTATTCCCACTGGACGGTGCTGTGCTTTCTCTAAGAGCTGGGCTCTGTCTGCCTTTTGTCCAACTCTCTCTATTGTCTTGATTTTTGAGTTACCTCCAAATGCAGACAAGGCAAAACCTTGCTGCCACTATTCACACATAGAACAGAATTCTGTTTTCCTACCAAATAATAACCCAATCTCCTCTGTTCTTCTTCCCCAGCTGGTGGACATGGTGAGTAATCTTTATTTATGGCATGTTTTAATCAAACTCTAAAGTGTGACGTATCTGGAAAGACAAGTTAGAGCGATGAGTTATCTGCCAACGGCTACCAACTGTATCTGGGCTTTCTGTGCTGCCTCACACTGAGCAGAGTCCTGCCGCTGATCACTCCCTTGATGCTAGCTTAGCTCCAGGGCTGCTTCTCCACCAACCAGGAGACACTTATAGCATTTATAATACTTTAGGAGTAACATCACCATCTTACTGTTTTTGTAAAACTATTTCCCTCCCTTTGTTCTCATATTCATCCTCCCTCCCTCCCTCCCTCTTACTCCTCCCCCCTCCCCCCCATCTCTGTAATCAAGTCATTAAGGATTAAGATGCCAAGGGCGGCATGCAAGCGAGGATGATCAGATAGCAACTGAGTGGAACATGCAACTGAAATAGTGCTAAAAACCTAGGCGGCTCCTGCTCACTGTTAATGACCAGCTTCTCAAAATCAAGAGGCTGTGATGTCACTTGGTGGTAGAGCCTCCCCGAGTTCAACCCCCAGTGCCACACACATGCACACAAAATCTCTCAGCACTGGTGTTCAAATATTTCACAAATGCTTCTTACATGATATTTTTGTGTAAATGCATCATCTCCCTGATAAACCCTTATCCTTTCCCCTTGATTGTTCATTTATTCGCAAGAATTTATTGAAAACCTATGTGATACAAATTGCATTTGGCCCAGCTATTCCCCTTCTAGGTATCTTCCAGAAAGAGTTAAAGATGTCATATTACAGTGACCCATGCACACAGAGGTATAGTGATACATGTTTATAGCAGCACAACTCATAATAGCTAAATCTTTGAAGTGGCCTATATGTCTATCAACCAATGAACAGATAAAGTAAATTTGCTATTTATTAACAATGGAGTACTACTATGCCATAAAGAAAGGTTAGTTCAAGTAATTTATAGGAAAATGGATGCACCTTGAGAACATAAGATTAAGTAAAATAAAATCAGATACGCAAGCTTAAATATCACATGATCTCTCTTATAGGAGAAACCCAAAATACAAATGAATTAAATGGAACAAAATAAGAGGTTGGGGTTTTAGCTCACTGATAGAGTGCTTGCCTAGCAAGCGCAAAGCCCTGAGTTGATCCCCAGCACTCCCAAAAAAGCAAAATAAAAGATAAGAAACAAAGAGAGATCTTTTTCAAAAGAGTAGGGGACCAAGAGATAGAGGACGGGAGAGGAAGGGGAGAAGGGGATGAAAAAAGAATTAAGATGTGTCATGTACATGTACCAACTCCTCACAATGATTGTGATCATTACTGCCAACAGGTACTAATACTTTTCTTAAAAGCTATTAGTCTCCACGTCTCTATGAGGCACTTGGGACACTGAGTTGAATAGTAAGATTCCTGTCCTTAGAAGCTCCCATTCTCCTGGAGCGTCCAGAAAATAAATGAGCACACAAAGTAGTTCAGAAGCCTATTGTTGTCATGAAAGGGCTGGAGCATAGGATGCTGCAGTACAGAATATTGTTGGGGAGGGAGAGATGCTTCTGCACGGAGTTTGAAGCAGCGAATTTGAACTTCGTCCGGAGGAGCCGCAGCTTTGTCCCAGCCGGGCAGCGGGAGCCCGGCGCGAAGGCCGCAGAACCGGGCAGACCGCGCACCTCCGGGCACGCACAGAGCCGGGTGGCTGAGGACAGTGACCGGGAGAGTTTGGCGGGAGAGGCGGGCAGGCTGGACCCCGCTGGGCTCTGCGAGTTACAGTGAGGAGGCTGCAGCCCGCTAGAGTCTGTTGAAAGAGCCGCGGGGAGGATCACGAGCTGATGGGGAGTTTTCCAAGTTTGCTTTGGGGAAAGTGGATTGCGCCGAGTATCCGCGTAAAGGCGGGAGGGCTCCTCGGGAGGGGTCGGCTTGGGCTGGTCCTGCCCCCTCGGTCCTTTCCGTCACCTG
>PVJO010007955.1:0-78430 GCA_004026905.1 Hystrix cristata | reverse complement strand
CCAACCCCACTTCCCTGACTCCTCCCTCACAGCCCCCCTCCCACCACACTGCATTTCAAGGTGAGTCCCTTATGGAGTCCTCTTTGAGCAAGACTATTTCTTCTTTCCCATCAGCCAAGTGAATGAGTTGGCCCTGGAAGGTGAGTCACACCTCCCCTGCCCCGACTAGCAATCTGCAGACCTCAGGAGGAGGGGATGCCCGAGAGGAGGGTGCTCAGCCTTGGGCGTCCATCCCTCAGCTCTCCAGAACCCTGCTGTTCTTGCCCAAGAACCATGGCATCGCTATTTTTATTCTGATGAACAACAGTGCTGAAATGTCTTCCAACTTGACAAGACACGAAAGTTAGGTGCTGAGAGAGACACTTCAATTTCAAGCTTAAAGATTACTTTGGGTCCCTCAGGACTCAGAAGCAATTTAGAGCTGATACCCTGAACAAGAGCAAGGTTAGAAGATTAAGACCAACTGCTGTTTGGATAAATGGTTGATAATTGCCCATATCCGCAATTATACACTGGCACATAATTTCTTTTCCCCTACCTTTCTTCTCTCCTGCGTCCCGTCAGGCCTGATCCGGTAGGAGCCCACCTTGGTCTTCTTCTGGCGAGCTTTGGTGACATCGTACTCCACCTCATCCATTAGGGCCCTGCATGCTGAACGAGACACGGGACAGCTGGGTTAGGGAGGAGGAAGTGGCCTCTGACGGGCACCAGGCCCCCTGCACCACACTCCAGGCAGCAGGCGGCCATGTGGACTGCCGAATGGGGAGAGTCCTGGGCTGCCGTGTTCAAAGAAAACCTCAGAGATTCATTTGCTTTGCATTCTCTTTCATTCTCTTTGTATGTGTTTTGCTCTTTCAAATGTAGAATGTGAGGCTGTCTGACATTGGAAGCCTCTGTGGCTGCGTTAGACCCAAGTACCCTTTGTACAACATGGCCCCAAACCACATCCTGCTCCCAAACATCTACTTCAGCTGCAGAGGTCTGAGGGGACCCTCTGGAACTTACACTTCCTCAGCCATGTGTCTGCTTTTCCCTCCTAATCCCCTCTCCCCTCGTCCCCAAAATCACAAGGCAGTCCTCACAGATGAAAAGCAAAGCCACGTGGTGCCTCTGTATCGGCTGGAAATTGACAGGATTTCCCATCTCTGCCCTGACTGTGGACGAGAGGCCAGCATGAAGGGGCTGGCCCAGAGGGATGTAACCAGGCATCGATGTCTGCAAACCTACGGCTGCCTCTGGGGCTGGATGGCTTGCCTGAATGTAGAATGGCACACGGAGCCCCTGTCTGACCCAAGCCTGCATTTCTGAGTCTGCCTGTTAGAGTGGCAGGAGCTTCGTGTGCCCGGGATTTCCCTTTGGCACTGTCGCCCCCACCCTGCGCCTGGCACTCTCTCTGATTGTGCCCCGGCTCACGCGGCTGGTGGCACAGCCTGCTTGGATCATGACAAGCCTCCGTGGTCATGGAGACGGCTGGTGCACAGGGCTGGCCGCCATCCAGGCAGCATGCTGGGGGGCCCTTCCCACGGCCCCAGTGGCTCGGCTCGCTAGGAGGGACCGGGCAGCTCCTGGGAGCCTGCTGCCTTCACACCCACCCTCAGCGCACAGGCCAGGAGCTTGGGCCTTGGCGTGGCCCAAGACCCCAGAGACCAGCCTGTGTCCCCAAGGCCCGTCAACCAGGGCAGAAGGGTGCTCGGCCCTGGTCAGAGGTGGAGAACACAGACAATGTCAACATTTAGCATCTGTACATGCAAAAGTGGACCAGCAGCAGCCAAGGAGATCTCCTGTTCCTCAGGTCGCTCCCTTCTACAGCTGGCTTTTGCCCCTCTCTCCAGGTGAGAAAGGCCCTGTCCCTCGGCACTAGAGCACACACATGTTCTGGAAGCTTCCTGGAGCTATCTTGGCCACCAGGTGCAGGGCACACCAGGGACCTCAGATAGAAAGCTCCAGGGCTGGGCCCTCCAGAGCCCTCCAGGGAGACACAATGTCCTCTTCCCAGGCAACAGAGGATAGAGCCGCACAGCAGAAAAGAGGTGAGGTCTCGCTGTTTGCTGCCAGTCTCTGACCTGCTCTGTGTGGTGTGGCCTCACTGGCCACTCTGCTGTGAGGTCTCCCCAGTCACCACTGTGCCATCCCCCTCTGCTTGGGACCCTGCTGGGGGCTGGGAACGAGCCTGGGAGCGCTGTCCCCCGTGTCCCTGCTCTCTATCCCTGTTCTGCAGGCTGTGTGAGTATCCTCACTCTCAGGAACCCCCAGGGCTGCCCCTCCTGCCCACGCAGAAGGGAATGCATCATGGCCACTGGGCCATGGTCAGCGCTAGCTCCCCTCTCGCCCATCTCGGGGCATAGGACTGGTGCAGGTAGGCAGCCTCCTGGGGGGGTGACTGCTGTGTCAACGAGCACCCCCAAGTACCCTGAGTGGTCAGGGTGACAGTGGCGGGCCCAGGACAGAGCCACGATCCGAAGAGAGGAGACAGTATCCCCAGGAGGCTTGGGAGGGGCAGGGGAGGAAGGGAAGGTGAGCAGCAATGCAGGGTGGCTTTGAATGGCCCATGTCCCTTGGGGGAAGGACTCATCAGAGCCAGTCACCTTCCCCGGGAAGCCCACACCCAGTGACTGGCCAGTATAGGACAGGAAGCCCAGCTGTCAGAGTTGGTAGGGACCACTCAGTCCACAGGGCTGTCCCTGGGCCCACACCCCATCTCCTAGCTGGTCCTGTTCCCTCCTTCTGCAGGTGTGACAGGGACACAGGAAGTGGCCTAGGGCTCAGCCAACTGGGAGCTGGGTCATCCAGGGCTGAGAAGGCCACCTCTCCACCTGCCTCTCTGCACGGGGCCAGCCTGAGGGCCTCAGCCCAGGTACCTTAGCCCGGGGAGGGGATACACGTGGAGTCCAGCAGAGTTTCCTGGGTCACCCAGGGAGGCACAGCTTCCCTCCTGGGTTGGGGGGGTGGGCTCCCCACGGTGGAGGGGAGCAGCTCCAGAAGAGATCATTTCCCGTTTCAGCCCCAGGTCACAGAACAAGTTATCGGAGAGTCACATCAGCGACCCGGGCTGCAGATTTCTAGTCCAGCATTCATTTAAATGTTAATCTGAAATCTTCACTTAAATCACTGGAGTTTAGAGTTTATTAGAGTAGGCAGCGGGAGCGGGGCCTCATGGGGGCGGCGGTGGGTCGTGGTGCCTGCCAGAGGGCAAGCCCCCTCCCAGCAGCCCCCAAGCCTCACCTCCCCATGCCTCCCTCCCTCACCCTCCCTTCCTCCATGTCTCCTTGCAGGAGGAAGATCTGGGAACTGGGAAGAGATGGCAGAGGTGGCAGGGCAGATTCAGGAACTCTTGGGGGTTCAGGGGCTGGACTATCTCCAACCAGCTGGCAGGAGGGGACTTCGACCGCCATGTCCCAACAGCACCCAGGCAGCCTGGAGCTGCAATGGAAGTATTTACATGGCAGGAATAGGCTAGCAGCAGACCAGAGCCCCACTACGACTGCCCCTCCCCAAGGCAGCCCTAATGGTGCTTCGGTGCTTCGATGCTTCATCCCGTCCCGCAAGAGTTAAAAAATCAACAAGCGTTTGGACACCAAGATCTGAGGCAGTCACTGAGCCTCAATGACAGCCCGTGCCCTGGAGGAGCGGCCTTTGGTGGGGTGATCAGCAAGCTCACTTGGGCGCAGAGAGATCCCGAGCAGGGGCATCTGGGGCCCGCGGGCGTTCTGCTCCAGCTGAAGCGACCGCGGAGGGCTGGCCTCCCAGGGTACAGGCCCCAGGGGACTCCCAGAGTCCTCCCGGGAGTGGGAGCCAGACAGGGACAGCTGGGAGTGTGAGGCCACATGGGAATGGAGGGGAGCGGGGGTCATGCAGGAGCCTCCTTCAGGCACCCTGACCTTTCTGCAGGCACCCGCCACTTCACTGCCCACTGGAACACGGGCGAAACCTGCGGGAGACTCCCAGCCCCCCTCCCCTCCCAGGCCAGGCAGCCGGCAGAACTTCCGCCTCTGAGTTGGGCTGCAGCCCCACAGGATAGGTGGGCTCCCCCTGCAGAGATTGGGATGTCACTAAGAAAGTGACAGACAGGACCAGAGGGGGGAGCCAGCCTGGCCAGGTGAGGTGTGCGGGAACCATGTTTCCGGAAGCCCCAGTGGAGGAGGAGCAGGGTGAGGCCAAAGGACAAGGGAAGCCAGGAGCCCAGTCTCTAGAGGAAGGGGAGAGGTGGCGGGGCGGGGGTCTGGGGACAGAGGGGAGGAAGCCATGTGACCCTGCAGGACTTGGAGTAACAAGACTGGATGTTTCCAGGGTCATTCAAGCCCCAGCCGGCACAGATCAAGGGCCAGGGTGAGTGCTGGGAACCAGAGCTCCCTGGAGGGAAAACCAGGAAACGGCAGTGGTCATCTCCCGCCCCACTTCCTACTTCTCCACTCATACAGCCCTGCTCGTGCCCTGTAAAAAACATCCGCGTGTCAGAGAAGCCGGCCTCTTCCCAATTCATCCTAGCCACAGTAACTCTATACATCCTGCCCACTGCTAGTTTGGTGTGTGTGTGTGTGTGTGTGTGTGTGTGTGTGTGTGTGCACTGTGGTGATGGGATGTGAGGGGAGGGCTGGACAGCTCAACACCTCATTCCTCCCTCCAATTGGTCCTCTGCAGGTGATAGCTGGAGGTGTGGCAGCCACCCCAGCACCAAGAGGGACTCAGTCTAAGCTGAGCACCAAGAAGCTGAGCAGGCAGATAGAAGAAGCTGACGCTTTGACAACCTTGCTGAGGTCACCGTGGGCTACTTTACTTACTGACTTCATGTATGTGACTGAATCCATTTCTCCTTATTGTTGAAGCCGCTTTGATTAGGGATTGTGTTGTTTGCTTCCAAAACCTGTGCTGGCTTCAGCAATATATCTGTTTCCGGCCAATATGAGTGCACAGATCAGGCAGCCTCAACAGCAAAAATCTCTTTCTCACAGCCCTTCAGGGCCTGGCAGTCCGGGGCCACGGTGTGGGTGGGGCTGGAGCCTCCTCCTGTGTCTTCACGGGGTGCGCTCTCATGTGTGTGAGCTGACGTCCTCCTCCTTGGGTGTCAGGACCCCAGTGGGGCTGGCCAAGCCCACTCCATAGGCCGCATTCTCCTCTAATGACACCTTGCAAGGCCGCATCTCCAAACACAGCCGCAGGGCTGATGAGGCCACAGAGTTGGACCCCAACGAGCAATCAGGGGAAAGTTTGCTTCTGTCTCTCAGGAAGTACACAGGCCAGCTGCTTGCTGTCCTACGCCACTCCTGGCTGTCCCCGCGAGCTTCGAGATGTTGCCGCCATGCTGAGCTCACAGCCTCAGACCCAAACACCAGGACACGTGATCAGATCCCCATGTTTCAAAGATCAGCGAGGCTGCAGTCAAACAGTCTTGCCCAACAGTCAGCTATCTGTAAGGCGAAGGCTGCCCAGTACCCAGGAGATTGCCTGACCAATGTGGCCTGGCCTGCCGGACGCTGGCATGGAAAAGCGATTGCAAGGTTTGGCCGAGACAGGTTGAGAGCCGCTCTCTGGGGCCAGGAGGCCTGGCCTGTCCTCTGGCCATCCTTTAGCTGGACGGAGTCAGTGCAGTGTTAGCAAGGACACGCCTGGCCCGAGACCCGGGACCATCCTGTTCTGCGAGTCAGCGAGTCAGTGCTGGGCAGCCATTCAGGAGCAGCAGGTGGGAAAGGAGGCTCCACCAGCTGGTGTAAGCAAAACCTGCCCGGAGGCGCTGCAGAAAGCGGCAGGCTCCTCACCCCCCACCCCATTACCACGGCAACCCATGCGCGGGAAGACTCCCCATTGAGTTTTAACCCAAATTATGTTTTCCGGGTCTAAAATCAGAGCCACTGTGAAGAGAAGAACTCATTTTAACAACTTCAAGATGCTCTGGCTGTGAGGCAGAGATGACAGATGAATGGCAGGAGAGAAAAAGGCGTCCAAACCCTGGTTCACAGGCCGGCCGGCGGCTAGTGGTCACTGGAACTCCGGGCGGGCGCGGTTCTCCTGCATCAGTCAGGCAAGGGAGGTGATATGGAAAGTGATGGTGGAGGGGTTTGTTTTCCAGGGATTGTTCTAGCTTCCCTGTAACTCTGTTTACCTCCAGTCTTAGGCATCTTTGATGTCAGGGTAATGACTTGGGGTTGCTAAGGGGAGAGATAAGTATGATGAGAAGGAAGATGCTGTTTACCCCGCCGGCAATGTGGACAAACACACAGTGCAAAGATTTCTGGGACTAACAAAAAAGCGTCTTTGATCAGCCTCCAGGTAAACCGGAAACCCAGAATGCCCAAACCTGTTCTGTGTTTAGTAATTCTCATTTGATGACTCTTCAAAAGTTTCTGTTTCATGTTTCTTGGGTGCTAGATTTCTGTAAAATATTCGGCAGCATTAAGAAAAGTCTGGAAAAACACAACCCAGGCTGTTTATCACTTGGCTGTTTCACGAGACGAGGGGCAGGCTATTCTCGTGCTGGCTCCTGTCCCCTGAGTCCTTGTCAGAGAAAAGCAACCATTATGTGATTAAAGGCTCCAGGGACATCAGCACCAGCAGGATCCCCAGGAGCAGGGACAAAAACTGCTGTCCTTAGTGCGCGCAGACGGCGCTGCAAACCTGAGCGTGTCCTCAGGTGGAAGTCAGATGGGGAGACACTGGGGTGGATGCTGTTGTTATGCCCATTTCATGGATGGAGAAACTTAGGCTTAGAGCAGGGAAGCTCAGTGCTGCGTGTTAGGCCAGTCTCCAGGGTTGGGCTCCATCCTGCCCACAGCTGTTGACATCACAGAGAGGCATTCAGGGGTCAACAGACCAGCTGGCACATAGATTCTCTCCTGAGTTCAGTGGCATATAGTTCGGTGGCCAGAGTAGGCTCCTAAACCATAAACCACAGCCTCTTATGCTGGGTCTGCGGAGCTCACACCAGGGCTGTCATTGCCACTGACACCCGCATGGCTGCAGGAAGCAGCCGGCACACATACAGCAGATCATTTCCTTAACCAGGGAAGAAACCGAGTCATTTCTAAACTTCTCCTTCTCATCATTTCGCCTTCAGCTATCCGGCAGAGCAACTATTTGCAGGGTGTCTGCGTGGTCTGAGGAAACTTGCCGGCCCAGAGCTGTGAGCATGGGCCACATAAATACTGTGCCACCTTTGTCCTCGGTCTGGCAAGGCTGCTGCGCTCATTGGTAGACACCACAGGACCTGGCCGAAGGCTCTGAGCCAGACCCCGGGGACACAGACACCTGCCCTGCCCAGGGAGAAAGTGATGTCCCCATAAGAGGCCAAAGGATGCCCCTGATGGTTCTAGTAAAGACGATGGCCCCTGCCTGAGACAGCACTGTGATAGCGGTGGGTCACCTCCTTCTGGAAGGGAGCTGGCTTCTCCTTGCAGAGACCCACTGTCCGAGGACAAAGCAGGGACACTCATCAATTCCTTAGGTTGCTGCCATCCTGCTGGGTGGCTCTGTGACAGGGATGCAGGCCCTGAGTGACAGCTGCTCCTGCAGGGACATCATGGCAGAGGCTCTGGATCTGCAGACCACGGCCACAGAGGCCTGAGGAAGACACTTCTGGCCACAGTCCTAGGAGACGCCAGCTCCAGACAGCCCGTCGCCTGCCTCACTGATTAGGACATGCTGGTCCAGCAGTCATTCAGGACTGGAGGAGGCAGCAGACAGCGCAGAGTGAAAGGGCGCTCAGGCCTTGAGAGGGGCACTTTGGCTTCTCTGTCTGAGTGGGCCCTCCTGGGACAACCCCTAGTCCAGAGCCTCAGGGGACCCTCCACCCCCAGCACCACTGAAAACAAAACCAAAAGTATGCAAGGTTCTCTCAGAGCCAGGGTAAAACGCTGTCTCCGTGTCTCCTTTTTCAAACTACCATCTTTATACTTTCAAGTATAGGCTTGAGGCTGAGAGGGAGAACTCTTTACAAGCAGGCACTTTGCATACGGTTTACATTTCCAAATCAAGAGCGGAGGATGCAGGGGAATCCCCGCCCTGGCCATTGTGCCTGTGGCTGGTGGCTCTCCACAAAGACAGACCCTTGGAGCCAGCCCTCACCATGGTCAAGGGACACAGAAACTCCTCAGAATGGACTGGGGATTTAGGTCAGTGGTTAGAGTGCTTGCATTGTAAGCAAAAAGCCCTGAGTTAAGGTGGCTCCGTGGCGCAATGGATAGCACATTGGACTTCAAAAAGCCCTGAGTTCGATCCCCAGCACAAAATGAAAAAAAAAAAAAAAGAAAAAAGAAGAACCTCCCCAGAAGCCAGGGCAGTGCTGCACCTGGACAGGTGGGAGGAGGGGCCCTGGCTACCATCAGAGAAGTATGCAAGGTATTCAAAGATGAGGGGCTGAGCAGTGCCACATGCGGTACCATCACCCAGATGTTTCCGGGCCCTCTGCCCTGTAGGTTTGCGGTTCATCTCATTCCACCCCCACCTCAGATTTAGCCACAGGGTGCCCCACTACACGGTCTGCCCTCGTGTTCCCGGTTCTGAGCCCTCAGATTCCACCGACTGCAGGTAGAAAACATGTCCAGGAAGAAACCACCACTATACTGACTCTCCAGACGTGTGTCCCCGCTGTCACGCCTCCAGCGGGTAGCACAGCAGTGATTTGCACAGCGTTTGCATTTTCTGCCCTGGGGACACCAGTGCTGCTTCACAGCAGGAAGCGGAGCGCCCGCAGACTTGGGGACCAAGGGGCGTCTGGGGTGCACCCCCGCAGGCACCCGGGGAGGACCGCGATGTGGCAGTGATGCTCTGCTGGCTCTGAGCCCTGCCTCATGAGGCCCGCGGGCCTCCACCTGCCCCACACCTCTGCAGCCGCAGGAGGAGGATGTACCCCGGCGTGGACACCCACAGGGCCAGCTCAGAGGCTGGTGTGCCCGGCCAGGACAACGACCCCAACCACTGCAGCTCGGAGTCAGGTGCTGCTGAGCCTGCATGGCTGTTTGTTAGAGTGACAGCTGGGGAGAAACAAGGCTGTGTGAGCAGAGGGCAAGCTACAGGGACACGGGTGACGAAGGGGCAGGGCCTGGGTGCTCATCACAGCCCTGTCTCCTAGTCTCATAGACATTTCACTGGGCACAGTTGGAAAACTCCCTTTTGAAACCATCAGGCAGGTCAGTGGAGAACCTGGGGCCCAGAAGCCGCTCACAGGTGATGGTTGATCCAGTCTGACTTCAACTTTTTGTTTGGTTTTTGAGACAAGGTCTCGCTATGTAGTTCAGGCTGGACTTGAACTCACTATGTAGTCCAGGCTGGCCATGAACTCACAGCAGTCCTCCTGCCTCAGCCTCCTGAGTGGTGAGATTATAGGCAGTGCCACCATACCCAGCTTGACTTCATCCTTTGCTTTTCGGTCCCACAGCCTATGTGACCACACAGGGATAGCAAGGCCAAGCAATCCTACTGACCTCTATGGTGAGGCTGTAGTACCTGCCACCTCTCCTCTCCACAGCCAAGGACTGCATGCCCTGCCCAGGCTGCTCTGCTCCTGGGGCTCCAAAAGCCCCCTGCTTTGGGAGCACCGTCCAAACCTGAGGAGCTGTCCTCCTTGTCTCTGATTCCAAATGAACTTGTTAAGGCATTTTTAGGGTAAGGAAAGTGGATCAATCCCTAGCAGGCAGATGTCACTAAAACTATGGGTTGCGGTTGTCACTAAATCTTGCTGAGAGCTGGCGAGAGGTCTGCCGGTGATGACGTGAGACACAGAGATAGAGATGGGCTCTCTCCACTAGTCTGAACACTCTGGCAAGAGAACAGGCCTGGAACTGGCTAACTGTGTGGGTGGCTTTGGAGGAGCAGGGACCCTCAGCCGCACCTTTTGGGCCCCACCTTGCAGTGCTGTCCCAGGACAAGAGGAGTTTGCACTTCCTGGGAGTCACACTCCTTCCTGCCTCAGCCTCCTCTCCAAGTGCTCCACACACAGACTCAAGGAAGGGACAGTGACAGGATGGCAGAAATAAACCCCACAGAAGCAGCCAAGGATGAGGCCTGGGGTGATCCCATGCAGGAGGCCAGGAAGGAGCAGCAGCCAGTCCTATGCCCTCAGAATTCATGCCCAGAAGCCACCACCTTTGGCCTTCTACAAGAGGCTCTGTGACAAAGGACAAGGGATGGGCCAGTGAGGATGCACACAAAGCACTCAACACACCATTGCACGTGGGCGAGTTAACACCACGTGCATGCTTATGCATATGTGTGTGCACACCCAGTATCCCACAGACACACATGCACTGCTGTGGATTAGATCTAGGATGGCCCAAAGCCTCCTTTGTTCCCAGCCAGGGCGGGAGGTGGTCGGATCAGAGATGAGTGTGTGTTAGGAGCTGGGACCTGGCTGGAGCCCGTCCCCAGGGGTGACCTGGAAAGGCGTGTCCCTCTCCTGGTTCCTCCCTGCTCTCTCTGCTTCCAGACACCATGTGAACAGTTTTCCCCTGGCCACTATGACCTGAATTCTCTAAACGCTGTGGGTGCTGAGCACTGTGTCTCAGCAACAGGAAACTGACAAAGACGCACTGGGAGGGAGGTGCCAGAGAGCAGCAAGCACCGAGGCCGTTCATCCCAGAGGTTTTTGTGCTTCTTCTGAGCCCCTTCCTGCCAGACCCAGCTGAAGCATGGGCTGAAGACAGACTCAGGTCCTGCCTGCTCCACAGGCCACTGCTGCTCAGTGGGCTCCAGGGGCCACCTGTCCCAGGAGCAGATGGACAGAGTCCACCAACCACAGCTCCGCCTCCAGGTCCTCCAGTCTCACCCCATGGGACCTTCTTTGGCGAATGTGTGGTAGTAGGAATTGAACCCAGGACCTTCACACTGAGCTACTTCCCCAGACCTCTGTAATTTTTATTTTGAGACAAGGAGTCTCACTACATCACTAAGTTGCCCCGCCTGGTCTCAAATTTGAGATCTTCCTGCCTCAGCCTCCCAAAGTGCTGGAATTAGAAAATATTCCAAGTCTTTAGAGGAGGCTGGGCTGGGACATCACCAGCCCAGCATCCCAGAGCAGGGCCATCTATACAGAGATGGTGGGGTGGGGGCAACCAACTCAGAGGAGAGGATCCCTGCTGGGGCAACAAGACAGAGAAGACAAACCCAAGAATAAAGAGGTCACCAGGAGCTGGTGCTCACACCGAGGCACCCACATCACCCTCTGTCCCAGGGTCTCTGCTCAGCCTACCCCGTGCCCTAGTGCCTCACTCATCTCTGGATGCCGTACTTAGAGCTCATCTCAACTCAGCACTTCTTTTTTTTTGGTGTTGGGGATCAAACTCAGGGCCTTGTGTTTACAAGGCAAGCACTCTAACCACTGACCAATCCCCAGCCCCACGAGTTAGCACTTCTGCACTCTGACACATCCCTCTAGACTCTGCACAGGGGCCCCGAAACACAACTGTGTACCAAGCTCTGCTCCAGGACAGCACCACCAGAGCTCTGTTCTTGTCCTCCAGACCTCCTGGGCTCTGCCTCCTCCTGCCAGCCTGTCCTCAAAATCGTGCTGTCTCCCTCTTCCCAGCTGCCCAGCCCCCCGTCCCCAGGATGTGTGTTTGCACTTGAGGAGGAACTTCTGGAGTTCTCCAGTGACCTCAGACACTGCATCTGGACCACCAGGGTGGATCTCAGGTCATGGGCTCTTTAGCTGCCTCTCCAATCGTCTGTGCCAGGCTACAGGAAGAGGCCCTCACTGACCCCTAGTAAGCGGATGCCCCAGGAAGAGCCCAGACCCCTTCTGTTCCATCCCACCCTCCCTCTCCTCTTTAGCCCCAGCCCTCTTCCCCTCCATTTTCTCCCACTGGCTGGACAGTCCCCACAGTTCCCTTGTCCCCAGACACTGTGCACACCGGGACACCTGCTCCTGCTTCCCCGCAGCCCCTCCCAGTCCCAAGCAAGGTTAAGGAAACCACCTCAGCTAGTCAGAGAACCCAGACAGAGCCAGGATGAGCACAATGACCCACCCCACCCCACCGCAAAGAGGTTACAGACATCCCGTGGGGCCACAGACACACCAAGGCTCCAGGCAAAGATCACAGTGCCCCACCCAAGACCAAGACACCATTGAGCCCAGAGCTGGCCCAGAGCAGCTCATCGCAGCTTCCTGTGCACCCGTCCCCAGCCATACTGAGCACCCAGGATGCCACCCTTGGTCACCTCTACTGCCCCAGTCTCATCTGGTCATCCACCCCACCAAGGCTCTCACCAGCCACACACATGGCACTTGGTGTGACAAGAAAGCCTGTCATGACTGTGATTGGGGATGGTTTAGCCCACCTGTGAGCCTACCAGGACCAAGGACAAGGTCACACCCAGGGACCCCAAAGTGCTTCTTTACATCAATAACTAACCAGTGCCCAGGAACTGATGGGCCATGCAAGATGCCACCAAAGTGCCCAGGGGTGGATGTGTGGGTACCCCAAACCCTCCGCTAAGCCGGTGCCCTGCAGCCACCCCAAGTGGGGCTGGGAGGGAAACAACTCCCAGGCTCAAGGAGCCGGGACCCACAGAGATGAGGCTGTCCCCAGGCTCTGAGTGGGAACCTGGGGGCTTCTGGTGTGGACTGAAGATGGATGACAGGACCAGGGTTTGCAGGAGGCACTTACCGCCACAGCGCACGTCGGGCTCTTCAGAGCCCCAGGCACCCAGCAGCAGGGCCTGCAGGAGCAGCAGAACCACCGGCAGCCACGTGGGCCCCATGTCCTCAGCAGAGCGGGGATGTGGCAGACACAGGTGGCTCAGGTGCAGACAGCCAGAGACACTCCGCCCCTGCCTGCAGGGCCACACCTGGGTGCCTTCAGGTGTGCGTGGCAGCCGCCAAGCTGCCATCAGCCCCTGGATCCTGCCCCCAGCGCCTGCCCCCAGGTCCCCAACCCCTTTCAAGTCCCCGCCCACCTCTGGCCCAGCCCCTACCCATGGTCCCTGCTCCCTGGGGCAGGTGCTGCACCTGGGGCCCGCTCCCTTGACCTGGAAGGTCCTGGGCCTCTGCCCTGCCCTCCGATCTGGATTTTTAACCCTTTCCCCATCTCTGGCCCCTCTCCATGGCCACCGGCCCCATCCATCCTGCTGTCCCCGACCCTGCAGTCTAATCCTCAGGCCCCTGTGAGGTGACAGTGGTATCCACACAGTCATCAGTTGTAATGTATGGTCCAGTGGGAGTGTTGACAGTGGGGCTGGCATTTGGGGGTTTTCTGAGTCTTTGTTATTCTGCTCAGTATTGCTGTGAACTGAGGACTGCTCCAGAGATAAAGCATATTAAGAACAAAACCAGTGAAGTAAAATCTACAGCCTTACTGGATATGGAGTAAAGACGTGAATACAGATTGGAAAGATTGAAGAGTCGATGCTACAGCCAGCTGGGGACGGTGATGAAGTTTCATGTGTAAGGGTCACCCCCCCTCCCAAGAGTAATTTCCAAGTGACCATTTGCATGGCAGATGCACATTCTGGGTGACTGAGGCTTCCTTTTCTGCACGCTGTCCCCATCCGTGACGATGGCCGCAGTCCACTCCCCTCATCAAGAGAGCGCACTGAGGTGAAATGGCATTGTGATCTGTGCGTTTCCCCTTCCTGCCCCCAAGAAGGTCAGGGTCAGCCTGGTAGGGACGCTGGTGTCCTGGCTTCGTGTAGGGGCAGGCAAGAACTGGGGCAGATTATGTGGTGGGGCGGGGTCCCGGGGAAGTGTGAGTCTTTGGGGAATGGAGGAAAAGAGCCTAGAGCATGGAGCCTCCACACTGAGGGGCTGCAGCCTGCACTACCATCCCCAGCAGGGCTCAAGGCCAGGACCCCAGGATGCTCTGAGGGCTGAGCCTGGGCTCGTCACTGGGCCGGTCCAGGGGCAGCACCCGCCAGCACAGGCCTCACCTGTACAGTCTGGTTCTACAGTCACGGTGCGCATGGCTTGGGAAGGGGCCTGTTGCGCTGGGGTCACATTATACCACTGATGATGGCTGCTTGGGCTCTGGGGCCACAAAGCAGGGACGCTGGGGCCAGAGACTATGTCCAAGACCCAGCTTCAAGCTGTGTGATCAGGGTGAATCTGCAGCCCCTAAACCTCCACTTCCTGGCCTGTGACAGGAAGGAGTACTTCTGGCTGCGGGTCATGAGAGGTCCTTAATTCAGAGTCCTGTACCCTAAACCACCTGTGAGGTATGAACCCACACAGCTGTGGCCAGGACCCTCCTCTGTCAGGTTGACGAGTACGAGGAAGAAGAGGAGGAGGGGAGGGTGAGGGGAAGCCTGTAACTCCCACCTGTGTTCCCTTTCCCAGCACAGGCCCAGAACAGGCTAAATGACATCCATCCTTCACTTGGCCTAGGCTGTCCCCTAAGAAAAGAGTGTCACAAGCAAGCTCATGCAGACACAGACCTGAACTCGATGTTACCAATGGCTGACCTGAGCACCTTTGGGATAGGGCATTCTGAACACTGTCCTGGCTCACATCTGGGAAGTGAAGTTGGGGGAGTGAAGCGACAGAAAGCTGGGCTGGGGTGGGATCTTCCTTCTGGTGGCAGAGCTGCATCACCCAGCACCTGCCTCTTTGCTCTCGAGGAGGGGCTCAGAAAGAGCTGCTTCTTCCCCACACTGGAAAAGCCACAGGATGAGGCTTTCCGAGCAACATCCGGTGGGCTGCTCATCCCAGGTGGGCGTCTTCCAGTAGATCCGTCATTTCTGCACGGTGGCCCAGGTAAGTGGGAGGAAAAGCCCAGCTCACATCTTCCGTCCCCGTCATCGCTGTGGCCACCTGCAGAGCCCAGGTTGGCCCTCCCGCAGGCGTGCACACAGTGCTGCCGGAGGAGGTGCTGAGGGCTTCCTAGGTTTTGCCCTCCCAGCAGGAGCGGCGGCAAGGGCGGTATCTCCTGGGCGCATAGGTGGGCACTGAGGAGACTCCACAACCACCCTGCACCCTTCCTGCTGCCCTGGCCTCCATGGAGGCTGAGGCCAGGCAGCTTTTCCCATGTAAACTGGCAGGATTTCCTTTTAAATAGTTGCTATAAAAGCATATTAACGTAGCATTTCCCATTTAGAGGGTTTCACAGCAAGGCAGCATGGAAAGTTTACCCTCCGGGCAAGAAAGAATGAATAAGAAGAAAAAAAGCCAATAACCTCTCCCCTCGGAGGCTGAAAGCGGCCTCTCATTTGCGGGAGATGTATTTTCCCTTCGTTGAATTGTTTTGTCTCTTTTACTTAGATTGGTAACCTCCTGGGCAGGGTCACGTGACCCACCTGCCCCAAGCATGACCAACAATAACTCGCTTTAAATAAAACCGTGTGTCTGAGTAGAACACACGGGAAAGGGAGAGTACCTGGGCCTGGCGTCCCTCTGTTTGGCCATGTGTCCCTGAGGGGACAAGGCATGACCCCTTTTCCCTGGGCCCTCGGGCAAAGCAAGTGTGTGGGGCAGCCTGGAGGATGGGGGTTGCATCCCCAGCATCCCCACACCTGCAGGCTTCTGGGAGGACCAGGGAGCAGGAAGCAAGGACTAGAGAGCAGCCGAGTTCTGGGCAGCTGCTCGCCTGGAAGGAGCTGGGCTTTCCCCAGAGCAGCTCCAGAGCATGGAAAGAGGATGAGGCAGGCTCTCTGTCCTCCTCTCCCTCCTCCTCAGAGTGTCGGAGCAGGGCACCTGGGTGGGAGACATCTGGCCAAGGGCCGAAGCCTGTCTGGACCCCCGGCAGGAACAGCAGGCTGGGAGACCAGGGAGGATGAGAGCAGAGCCATTCCTGCGCTGTCTACGCCACAGCCCTGAGGCCAGCTCTGACCCCAGGGTAGCGCCTGTTACTCCATCAGGACCCTGTGGCACTGTGGGGACTGCAGAAGGGACTCCAGGGACAGAGCATGTCCCCCTCCCCCATGTCCTACCCTGGTCTGGGGTACAGCTGGTGCCCCAGGGAGAGGGTCCCCGGGCATCAGTGACCATTGCACCCTGAGCAACCGACAGCGTCTCTCAGGCTCAACTCTTCCACCTGCAGAAGGGGTGCAGGGAAACAAAACTGGGCAAAACTGGAATGTCAGCTGCTCCTACAACACCTCATACATATCCTGGGGCTCCTGTATCACCCAGGGTTTCTCATCCTGGGGACCAAAATCAGCGAGCCATGCAGCATCTCTCTCGATCACTAACTTCCCCAGCAGCGGCCGCCATCAGGCCAGGCCTCAGTTTGGGCTTAAAATCCTCGGTGCCTCCTTACTGGGCACTGTGAGGCTGTCTGTGTTCACCAGCGTTCACACCAGAAAAATGACATCCGAGTGGGTCACAAACAATACGGATTTGCATTTTGCATGTTTTCCTGAAAAGAATTGAAGCTGTGTGTGTTTGGCTCATCCTTCCCCAAGTCATGTCCTGTGTGTGCCATGAGGGGCACACTGGGAAGAGAGGTCACCCAGCACCGAGAAGGCTGCCCACAGTGTCGGAAATGACCCTGTACACCCAGGCAGGACCCACTGACCATCCACTTTGGGGACTTGCTTTTCGCTCAGTGCTGAGTCTGACGTTTTAGGCTGTGTATGGCACACATGTGTGTTGTGATCGTCTGTGCCGCTGGGGATGTCATGCATGTGTGGCATGTTTTTCAAGCCAGCACAGTGCAGCCTGCTCATCAGAGGACAGATGCCTCTCAGGATGTACCTGGGAAGCAGCCGCCCACACCCCTCCTGCTCAAGCTCACACAGAGGCAGCCTCCAACTTGGCTGACTCTCCCCTGCACCACTGAGCCAGTGTTTCTAAACAAGTGGGTGCCCACTGCGGATTCTTGGCATTTCAATGCTAGGCATGCTGTCTGGGGTGATGAAGTGGCTTGTCCCTGCCCCCAGCTGTGCACACTCAGCTGCACACGCCCCCTCTTCATACTTCTAGGACAGGGACAGTGTGTGCCTTGCTACTAGTTTTTATTTTATTTTGATTTGGCTTTTGTTTTTTTGAGACAGAGTCTCACTATGTAGCCCAGGCTGGCCTTGAACTCACAGAGATCCTCCTGCCTCAGCCTTCCAAGTGCTGGGATTCTAGGTATGAGCTACCATGTCCAGCAAGCTTTGCTAACTATTGCTTAGTGTTTACCTTGCAATCACTGAGATCTTCTCTACACTGAGCTTTAGTGGGCCAATCTTGTTTCTTTCTCATGTGCATTCTGTAACAAAAGACTCACCTTCCCACTCAACTTTCTATGCCCAGCTTAATTTACAGCCCATGTCTCCAGGGAGCCCTCCACTCGCTGCATTGTGGTAAAAGTTCACTCAACTGGCTAGACTAGAACTTCTCCTTAGGATGTCCAGGTCCTGAATTCAAGTCTCTCCTTCTTGGTTTACCCCCTCTTTATGTATACGGCAATGTTCAGGAGCTTCCAAAAAAAAAAAAAGAGGATGCCTTGAAGATGCTTCTCAAGACCTTGTAGAATCAAAAATCTCCATACAGATATTTCTGCTCTCACACTATTTGAGATTTGACTGATGTCTAGCTGCTTTGTGCTGCCATCACAGAATGCCACAGATGGGGTGATTTACAACAAGCACATGACTCCAGAGGCTGCGAAGTCCAGGACCCAGGGCCGCATGTGGCAAGGGCCTTGGGCTGCATCTTGCACAGGGGACGACATCAGGAGGGCAGGAGACAGAGGAGCCAAAGTTCTCCTAGAAACAAATAGTTCAGTAAACATCTGCAGAAAAAAGTACAGAATCGCAAGATCTAAAGATGAAGTGCTCATTTTGCAAGATACAAATTATCACTGATTTGTGAGTTTCTGAGATCCCAGAGATTTGCAGTCCTGTTGTGAATGTTCAACGCGTCTGAAATATGGGAGGCAAAACATACAACTAATAATTCTGATTTGGCCCAATTGCTGCCCCCGCCCTTGCAGGTACCTTTTCTAGCTCAGTTGCTCGTTTGTGGCCCGTGGTGCTGGGGCCGACTGGAATGGTGGGGTGCTTTTCTCCAGAGACTCATGCCCTGCAATCTACCGGACCCAGTTTTGCTGCTCTGGCCTGATTACTGGGTGTCCCTCTTCTCTACCACACTACGGAAAGAGCTGCTGAATACACCTCTACAAAGAGTTTTGTGAGTTTAAGAACAACCTTCCCTGGCCAGGCGTGGTGGCACATGCCTGTAATCCCAGCATTTGAGAAGCTGAGGCAGAAGGATCACATGAGTTCAAGGTCAGCCTGGGCTACGTAGCAAGACCTGTCTCAAAAAAAAAAAAAGAATAGTCTCCTCTGCTCTCAAGAAGTCTGGAACAGGCTGGATTCAGTATCGATCTTTGCAAAACATGGGTGAGGAGATGACACCCCCTGAACCAAGAGGTAGCCCTCACCAGGACCCCACTGAGCTGTCACCTGTCCTCTGACTTCCAGCCACCGGAATCGTGGCAAATTTTCAGTTTAGAAGCCACTGGTCTGTGGCACTTTCTGATCGCAGCCAGAACGAACAGAGACATGGGCACCCCTCACCTGTGCCACCTTCACCCTGGCCACCCCCACACTCTGGGCCCAGCTCCTCAACTGCAGGAGGCTGGAGACCCCTAGAGCAATGTGCCCCAAAAGGGCACAGGACACAGGAGGAGGGACAAGAGACAGGTACTAGTAGAAATAAACCACCTGCATGGTTATGAAGATGCAGGGAAAGAAAAGTTTGGTCAAGAATCGAGGTTTACAGTTTTAACATCACAGTTTTCAGACTCTAAAACTTATGTGCTTGGAACTAAGGCACCCTGGGAACTTCCGGGAGGGCTTTCCTCGGGGCTTCCCACATCCAGTGCTACCTCTGCGGCTACTGTGAGCTTTCCAAGGTGTTTGATCAGATTATAAAGACAGCTGCCACCTGTGGATGACAGGATGCTCATAAGACTCACTTTTCATAGTTCTCCTATTTTGTCCCACATCAGTGAAATAACCGAGACTTTAGGAAAATGACCGCGTTTTGTTTCCCAGGGAGCTTCAAAAAGCAATGGAGAGGCAAAGTGGCTCTAGAATTATCCAAATGCGTTTTGCATCCACAAATACATCTTTGGGTACCTTCAGGACCCTGCAGTGACACCGTCTGAAGTAATCTCAGCTGCGGGTTGGTGCAGAGCACTGACAGCTCGCCCACAGGACCTGAGAAATGAGGGCTCTTCTGATGGAGCAAAGCTGGCTTGGTGTGTGAGACGTACCTGTCACCCCTTGACAGAAAAATTGTCCCTTAAAGTCTACCTGGAATCCTTAGCCTCTGAGGGCTACCCACAGACGCACCACACACAGCTGCAGAGTCAGGGCATCTGGCTTTGGGGCCTCTCCAGAACCTCACGGGGAGCCCAAAGACGCCCACCCATGGGTGTCCATTCATCAGCGTCCAGCAGCTGAACACCTGGGTCTCAGTGTCCTGCCCAAATTGACGGTGGCCCAGGCCTTATGGGAAGGGCTCTTCATACATCAAAAACATAAACAGCTGGTTGTGATAGTGCATGTAATCTCAGTACTCTGGGAGGCTGAGGCAGGAATATGCAAGTTGAGCCTAGGTAATATAGGGAGACCCTATCTGCAAAAAAAAAAAAGTCTGGGGATGTACCCCACTAGGAAGGTCCCAGGTTCTAGTCCCAGCACCAAACACACACACACACACTCACTCACACACTCACACACATAAATATTGCAACTCTAGGCTGCAAAGTGACAGCTAGGCTTAGGTTTATGTTGATTGTTTGGTTCTCAAAGTACCTTTTAGTTTTGTTCTTTTTTCTTTTTCAAAGGCACTCAATGGGCCGAGAGTCCCTCATGGGAATAGCAGCCTTACCTCAAATACCCCGCTGGGTTGGGGACTCAGGTGACCTGACAGCCAGGACTTTCTAAATTGCGGTTCATCAGTCTGGCCAAAAACACTGTTGCTGTGAAGAGCACGCTGCGTTGTTTCCTTGGCCCAAATGAGTTTGCTCTGCTGAAAGGACCTGCAAGTCCTGTTCCAGTTAGAAATCAACACACAAGGAGTCCCCCTTCCGCTCTTCTCTCCCCTACCCAGCTTGCTCCTAGTCTGCATGAGGGGAATCAAAGAGAATACAAGATGAGTGAGATTTTGCATTTCAAACTAGTTTCAAACTAGTTTTATTTTATGTTACTGAGGTTGTTACATTGAAAAAAATTGTGTTAGTAACAATGTGTCAGCTCAGCTATCTTAAGTGAATACAAAGAGCCCATGTTTAAAAGAAAAAGAAAGCATATTTCGCCACACTGAGAAATTCCTTTGTAATGCCATCAGTCATTTTAAATTTTTCACCTTATAATTTGGGGGCTTTGAAAATCTTGTTTTTCTAAAGCAGAATATACCTACCAGGGATGGCTTCACCCCAAGATTCCTTCCCACCTGTTTCCCTTTAAATAAACAGACAGATAGTAAAAGATAAGCTGTATCCCCAGGCATGGTGGTGTATGCCTTTACACAATCCCAGCTCTCCGGAAGGCTGAGGCAAGAGGACCAAAGTTTGAGACCAGCCTAGGCAACTTAGTGATTTAATGCCCCAGTTTCCTGACAGAGCTAAAATTGCTCATCCCTCCTCTAAAGGACTGAGGAATGCTGCTCTTCCAGGACCCTCCCACAGCCCCCCAAGATCTCTTAGCTGTCCCTCACTGTCATCCTCATTGTCATCATCAACATGTTGCAACATTTAGAAACAAGGTTGGAGGGTCAGACTGTGAGCCTGGTTTATTTAGGAGCACTCAGTCGTTGATTTCATGCAGGCCATCTTTAACTTATGATTACAAATACGAAACAGGCTTTCACCCTCACACACCATCTCTGGCCTTGTTCCAAACCCGGTCCCTTCTCAGGAGCCGCTCCACGCAGTGCTGATGACAGCCAGCAGGTGGCACCACTCAGACTCAGACGGCCGGTGGCCCAGAGAGAAAGGGAGAGGTGAGGAACTAAGGCCGGAGGGTTCTGCTCTTCCTCGTTTTCTGTCTAAACACATCTGACCGCCCACCTTTTATTAATATGTTTGTGTCCAGGTCTTTTGTGCACCACCGTGGTCCTTCAGCACAAGGTATCAATCATGGATTAGGAAGGATAAGTTCCTACATAAAGAATATTTATGTCTTAATTGTCTCGAAAGCTTGGCACGGAAATTGAAGAATTCAAAGGTCAAAAAAATCTTTCTTATTTTTCAAGAAATCAGGAAGCCAATAACACAAAGATTGATAGAAATACGTTTTCCTTGTCTCTTGCACATTTTACTAAGTGGTAAAGATGTCAAGTTGACAGGATTAGGTGATGTTTCCTATCTAAAGGTGAATACGCCTCCGCACGCCCGCTAATAGAGATGCTACATTATCAGCTAAAGGAGTAACTGGAGAAATCAGAAAAGAGGTAATCACAAGGGGTAGTGATCGCTGGAAAAAATGTTTACTCGTGTAGCAGTCCAACACGTGCGCCCATACTGAGATGCCACAACTCACGTGACAGCGACAGAAGCTACATTAGCACACGCACATCATGTGTGAACCGCAAGTAGTACCGGGACAAAGACAGACTGGTCCACTAGCGAACGAAGCTGCAGGCCCAGGAGCATTAAAAATATTTATGACCCCTGACTCCTTTGAACCCTGCTGGGACCTGACCCTAGGGGAAAAAAATTTGAAATCCAGAGATAAATGGCCAAGATTTTTACTCCAGCAGGATGCCTAGAAGAAAAACACAGTACCATCCTAAATACTGCAACAGAATATTAAGTAAATTACAAACCATTCATGTAAGTGTATGTATTTAGCCAATGAAACAAAATAGCCTCTAACTACTTTCAGAGGGGAGCACCTGGATCTCCTAGCACACCGAGTAGAGGGTGAAGGATATTTTCCATGCTATTCTTTTTTTTTTTTTTTTTTTTTTTTGTGGTGCCGGGAATCGAACTCAGGCCCTTGTGCTTACAAGGCAAGCACTCTAATCACTGAGCTAAATCCCCAGCCCCTCCATGCTATTCTTTTGCTTATCTTTATTTGCTAATCATATATGATTAGCATGTTTGTTCAATAATTAAGAAAACCACTGAGAGACTTCAAGAAGCAAATTTTTAGCCAGTTAAGGTACTGCATGCCTGTAATACCAGCACTCAGGAGGCTGAAGCAGAAGGATCTCTGTGAGTTCAAGGCCAATCTGAGCTACGTAGTGACTTCAAGCCCAGGCTGAACTACAAAGCATGATGCTGTATTAAAAAAAAAAAGTAAATTTACTAAGAATGGAGGTATTAAGTGAATAGAAGGAAGAGGAAAAGATACAGAATGAACTAAGGGATGTAAAACAATATATAAAAATGGAAGCTGGGTGTGGCAGTGCATATCTGTGATCCTGGCACTCTAGGAGGCTGAGGCAGGAAGATGGCAAGTTTAAACCCAGCCTCAGCAATTTAGCAAGAACCTATCTCAAAACAACAACCATAAAATAAAATAAAACAGAGCTGGGGTTGTAGCTCAGTGTGAAGGTCCTGGGTTCAATCCCCAGGATTGAAAAATGGAGGGTTGGTGATACAGTGGTAAGTTGTACCAGGGTATCACTTATGGCTGGGTAGTGGGTGGGATGATTTGAGTGTGTATTGTCTGAAATTCAAATGTTGAATTTTAATGCTCGATGTGATAGGATAAAAAAGTGGGTATTTAAGAGGTGATAGGTCTTGAGGGCCCCTCCCCTCCTGAATGGGACAAAGGTACTTATGAAAGAGCTGTGGCAGGCTGGGGATTTAGCTCAGTGGTTAGAGTGCTTGCCTTGCAAGCACAAGGCCCTGAGTTCAATCCCCAGCACAAAAAAAAAAAAAAAAAAAAAGAGCTGTGGCTCCCTCTAGCCTTGCTGCCTCCCAACGAGTGAGGACATGGTGCCATGGTGCTTTGCCCTCTGGAGGAGCCAGCAATAGCTGCCATCTTTGAAGCAGAGCGCCCTCACCAGACACAGGACCTGCTGGGGCCCTGACCTTGGACTGCAGCCTCCTGCATTGTAAGAATTTAAGGTCTTTTCCTTGGAGATTACCCAGCCCAGGGCATTCTGTTACAGCAATACAGAGACATAAAGAAAAGGAGTAATTTTGTTTTCTCCATTTTGAATTTTCTACAATGAGTTTTTAAAACTTTTAGTCCCAGAAGATAACTTTTTAGTAAAAAAAATGAACTGACTCATAATTCACACCATCATACAAAATGGTATGCACACTTAAACAGAAAGCCTAAAATCATAAAACGTCTGGAAGAAAACCTTTGTAACTTTGGGTTAGGCAAAGATTACCTAGTACTCCAAAAATATAACTCAACAAAGAAAAAAAAGATAACTTGGATTTCATCACAATAAAAACATATGTTCTTTGAAAGACACTTCAGGATACAGAAAGACAAGCTATTGACTGGGAGAAAATATTTGCAAAACACATAAAGACTCATATCCATCACAGAAAAAGAATTTGCAAAACTTGATCATGAGAAACTCACCCAAAGAAAACACGGTCAAAGTTCAGATATGTTACCAAAGAAGGTCAAAGGAAGGCAAAGAAACACACAAAAAAACTCTCCATATGGTCACCCTTACAGAAATGCAAATTGAAATCACAATGAAATACTACTACATATCTACAGGAATGGCTAAATTTTAAAAATCTGACAATATCAAGTGCTGACAAGGATTTGGGGTGACTGTATCTCAGTACTGCTGGTGCAAGTACAAAACACCAGCCTAGAGGTTTCTTGGAGTTGAACATACATGCCCCAAATTACCCAGCAACTTACTTCCAGGTGCTTATCTAAGAGAAATGAAAGTGTTATCAGGTTGTTATATTCCAAGTAAACATTACCAGGTTCTGGATTGCTCACCTTCTTTCTGGAGTTAGATTCTAGGCTCTTCTGACCTCAAGGAAAGAATTGAATGAAATGAGCCAAAAGCAGTGACAAAGTTTATTTAATATGCAAAATAAAGATTGGGAGAGGAGCTAGCTCTGCAGAGCAAGTTTGGGCCGAATGAAGAAAAAGTAAAGAAGCAAATAAAAATACATACCAAGTCTGAGAGATGTGGTATGGGCTATCATGGAAAGATGTGATAGCACCGGCTCCTCATGGCTTCCTTTATTTTATACAGTCTAAATCTCCAGGAAATCCAAGAGAACTTCTACATCTGGGTCCTCAGAGGCAGTATTGAGCCCTCGCACCTCAGGCTGACGTCAGATCTAGGTCATTGTTGCAAGAAGTCAAATCTCTTTGTAATTAACAGGTCACGCCTACTTTCCCAGCTAGCTTTAGCCACACCCTACTCTCCTACCTCAAAAATGTATGTGCACACACCAGTGGTTTGAGAATGTTCATAGCAATTGCTTTATAATCATCAAACACTAGGAACACCTCCAATCAGCTGGTGAATGGATCGGAAAGTGGGGCTCATCATCCTAGTGGAACACTACTCAGCGCTGAAAAGGAGAGAACATGCTACAATCCACAATGCAGAGGAATCATAAATGCATGGTACTAAGTGAGTAGACTGCATGCCCTAGAACGGGCAAAATAAAGACAAAAAGCAGGCCAATAGTCAACAAGGGCTGGGGTTTGAGAAGGCTTGATCGAAAGCAACAGGAAGGCACTGGGTAGCTTTGGAACTATGATTATAACCCAACTGAGGTGCCACAGCTCTGTAATCCCAGCACTCAGGGAGGCTGAGGCGAGCAGGTTGCAAGTTCAAGCCCAGCCTGGGCAACTCAGTGACTTACTGAAATCCTGTCTCAAAATAAAAGAAATGAAAAAAAAATGTTTTGAAAAAGGTTTGGGACTGCAGCTGGGGATATATATGTATACATATACTATATTATACACAATGGTTCCTCAGTTCACAAACACTTTGGTTTGCAAACAGTTTGGGTCACAAACAGAAGCACTTGGCAAAATTTTGTTTTTGTTTGCAAACTCTGCATTGGGGGACAAACAAGACCTCGACCATCTTTCCCGCACAAACACAAATGTGTCCATCTTTGCCAAAATCATAGAACAAATTAAGTTCTTGAACCAAGTTACCACTTTCATATCTATACATATATATAATATACATATGTAAAATGTATTCTCAAAAATGACTTTGTGCTATGCTCTCTGACCTGGCTCATACCATAAACACAGCCCCCTGCCTCTCCTCCTGGACTTTACCCTGAAGGGTTTCCCTCCTCCAGCTGCCTACACTGCCACCTCATCTCTAGCCACGTTAAAAGCTCCTTCCTGGCAGAGACAGCTGGCACTGCTTTGGAACTTCTTAGCCACTTCCTGCACTCTGTGGAGCATGTTATATATGACAGGTGGCCAGTGGAAGGTGAACAAACAGTCAACTAAGACCATTTGGGCAGCATTATTTAAACTTTATGCAGTGGGCAATTATTTACCACTCAGGAGGCAGCAGCCAGCCATATATTTGTTTTCTGCTGGGAAAAATTTCATCCTTCCAGTTGCACTATATATTAACCTGACTTGAGGTTGCAAGACATTTTTAGGCCGTGTCTCTCTTTCCTGCTTCTTAGCTCCCTTCTTCTGGATCCAGGTTCCTCCGGGAAGGGAGCGGCCACACCCTTGCACCTCCATGACTAGAAGAAGGGCCAGCACCTCAGCTGTGTGTGCAGTGTCCGGACCTATGCCAGCTTCTGCAGCTGGGCTGTGAAGATTCTGGGCTGGGAAAGGTTCTCTCTATCACGATTCTATCAGGGGCCTGGTGACCTGAGTCGTGCCCATTCCCTAAATGGTGCTCAAAACTGGGGACACGGCATCCTAGCGGTTCCTGTATGCCACAGGCTGGGATGGGCAGTGTGGAGAGACAACTCCCCCAAAGGGGTGATTTTTCTTGAGCCAATGGGCAGGATAATAAGTGTCCACCACACAGGGTCAGTCCTGGATCTGATCCTACTAGGTGGGATGACTGCTATTTGACAGAATCCAACACTCATTGATGATAGAAAACTCTGTCAAAAGTTGGAGTAGATGGTCTTTATGTCAATTCTATAAAAGCCATCTATGACAAACCAACAGCCAACATCACACTAAATGGTCAAAAACAGAAAATACACTATCACCACTCCTATTCAATATAGTTCTGGAAACTTTAGCCAGAGCAATTAGACAAGAGAAAGAAATAAAAGGAATAAGGATAGGAAAAGAAGAAGCTAAATTATCATTATGACATGATATTCCATATAGAAGACCCCAAAAACTCCACCAAAGACTTCTAGATTTAATAACCAAATTCAATAGCATAGCTGGATACAAAGTCAACACTCAAAAATCAATAGCATGGGCTGGGGATTTAGCTCAGTGATTAGAGTGCTTGCCTTGTAAGCACAAGGGCCTGGGTTCGATCCCCGGCACCACCAAAAAAAAAAAAATCAATAGCATTCCTGTACACAAATAACAAACTCACTAAGAGAGAAATGCAGGAAACCACACCTTTTACAATAGCTAAAAAAAAAAAAAAAAGAAATACTCAGGAATCAATCTAATGAAGGAAGTAAGAGCTCTATACATTGAAAACTGAAGTACTCTGAAAAAGAATATGGAAGAGGACATCAGAAAATGGAATGATATCCCTTGTTCTTGGGTAGGAAGAATCAATACAGTGAAAATGGCCAGACTTCCAAAATGGTTATACGAATTTAATGCAATCCCGATCAAAATACCAATAGCACACTTCACAGAATTAGAGAAAACAATCCTAAAATTCATTTGGAACCAGAAGAGACTTAGAATAGCAAAAGCTATTCTGGGCAACGAAGGCAAGGCAGGGGCCATCACAATCCCTGACTTGAAATTACACTAACAAAGCTACTGTGATAAGAACAGCATGGTTCCTGCAAAAGCAAACAAATAAACAAGCAGACCCGAGGATCAGTGGAACAGATTAGAAGATGCAGAAACAACTCCAAACACACTCCGTCATCTTATTTTTGACAAAGGGGCCAAACACCTTCACAGGAAGAAAGATAGCTTTTTTAATAAATGGTGCTGGAAAAACTGACTTTCCACATACCGAAGATTAAAGCTAGACCCATATATCTCACCATGCACCAAACTAAAATCAAAATGAATCAAAGATCTAAATACTAAAACAGAAACACTAAATCTGCTGGAAGACAGACTAGGTAGAACTCTTTTTTTTTTTTTTTTTTTTTTAGGTAGAACTCTTGAAGGCATAAGTGTAGGCAAAGATTTTATGAACAAAATCCTGATTGTACAGGAAATATCTCAAAGAATCGACAACTGGGATCTCATCTTACAAAAATCTTTAGCACAGCAAAAGAAACCATCAACAGAGTGAAGAGACAACCCACAGAGTGGGAAAAAACTTTTTGCCAGCTGTTCCTCCGACAAAGGACTAATATCTAAAATATAAAAAGAACTCAAAAAAATCAGACCCCCTGAAATTTAAAGACCCAATCCAAAAATGGGGAGCTGAAATGAATAGACACTTCTCAGATGAGGAAGTAGAAATCGCAAATAAACATATGAAAAAATGTTCAACCTCACTGGTCATGTGAGAGATGCAAATTAAAACGACAGTGAGATTCCATTTCACTCCACAAAGAATGGCTATTGTCAGGAAATCAACCAATAGCAAATGCTGGTGGGGCTGTGGGGGAAAAGGAACCCTTCTCCACTGTTGGTGTAAGTGTAGACTGGTTTGATTATCCTGGAAATCAGTGTGGAGATTCCTCACAAAACTACAACTAGAGATTCCATTTGACCCAAGTATTCTCCTCCTTGGTATCTTCCCAAAAGAACTGAAAGCATCATACCACAGCAGCATATGCACACCCATGTTTATAGAAGCACAGTTTGTAATAGGTAAATCTTGGAAACAGCCCAAATACCCATGAACTGATGAATGGATAAAGAAGATAAGGAGTTTTTTTTTTTTTCCTCAATATAATGGAGTACTACTCTGCCATAAAGAAGGATAAACTTGAGACATTTTTAGGTAAATGGATGCATCTTGAGACAATACACTTAAGTGAAATAAATCAGACATACCTGTTTAAATGTCACACTGTTTCACTGGTGTGAGAAACCAAAAAAGTAAACACAGACCTAAAAGTATAATAGATATTGGGAAGTGCGAAGAAAATGTTCAGATGGAAGGGGAACAAGGTGGGGAGGGGGAAAAAGAGAGAGAATAGTAGGATGATGGCTTCAGCCAAGTCCCTAATTCTCATCTGACCTCAGTTTCCTTATTCTGCAAGGTGTCTTCCAGTTCTAAAACCTGGTCATTCCAGCATCATGGCACACAGCTATAATCCCAGCCCCTCAGGAGGCTGAGACAGGAGGATCCTTGTGAGTTCCAGACCAGCCTTGGCTACATAGTGAGTCAAGGCCAGCCTAAATTACACAGTGAGACCCTGTCTCCAGCAATGACAAGAGGAAAAACAAATCCGATTATTCCAGAAGGAAGAGGGCACAGGACAGCACCAGCAATGTGCTTCCCACAGTAATTAAATCACCCCTGGCAGAAGGAGCCATTCCTGTTTATGAGCCAGCAGATGCCTGCAGGGTTCTCTTGGCAGATTCTACCTCTGGCCCTGCTGTGTGGGTGGGACTCTGAAGAGTGGGGCCCCTGTGTGCTGGAGGTGAGAACTAAAATTGCCCTTGTTCTGTAATCAATAGGTTAGTTATCATCTTAGGAGATTCGATTGAAATTCTAGCAAGTAATGAAACTCAGGATCTTGAGTTTGCATACTATCCCACAGTGGATTAAACAGAACATCATTCAGAATGGTATTTGATGTCTCTGTGTACAGTCTAATCTCCATTACTAAATGCTTTCATTCATCAGCATCTTCAGATCAAAAATCATCCAAGTTATGTAGAGCGATTCACGTGGAGTCTTAAGGTACACGTTAGGGTGACATCATTTTAATGACTATAATTCAAGCATTCTTAAAACAAGAAGAAAAAAATGGCCTAGGAAAATGCACCATGTGAAGAATATGTTATGACTGAAAGTAGCGGGCAAGACAGAGAAGAGAGAACGAAAGGGCGAGTGTGGGACCCTGTTCCTGCGTACACCCTGCTCAGCAAGAGCACAAGGCAGACACCACCTGCGTGCTGGGCTGGTGTGAAGACTGCTGGGGAGGGTTTGCGCCAAACCAGAGAGAGACGGGGTTCTCGGACTGCCTGGACTTCTGAACGACGAACTTCACAGTCAGGGCTCCTCTGAAGCCTCAGCTCTGCTAATACCTGGAACCGCTCACAGAACTCAAGAAAGCACTATACTTACGATTAGAGTTTTATTACAGAAAAAGAAAGACGCAAACCAAGATTGGACAAAGGGAGGGAGGCACAGGGCCCAGGGCCAGTCCAGGAGAACCCCAAATCGAAGCCCGGCATCCTCTCCCACCGTCGTCCCTAGAACCTCTAGAGGTCGGCGCACCACGTGCATCTTTGGGACCTGCCCCTGCTTTGCTGGTCCCCACCAGTGTACTTCTGATTTCTATTCCGTGAGTTTCCGCTGTTATCGCCATTACCTCCTCCCTTCTACTTTTCTGCTTTCGTCCTTTTGTTGCTTTTCTAATGTAGATGCTTAGCTCAAGTTCTTTTTGCCTTTTTCTTTTGTTTATGTAAGCATTTAAATTTGTATAGTTTCTTCTAAATTTATAGTAGCCTACATGTAAACGTTCCACCATCAATTACGTTCCACCATCTAAGTACTTTTGAAGTTTCTACATGATTTTTCAATTTATCCGTGAGTTATTGTGGAGTTTATTTCTTTTCTTTTCTTTTTTTTGGTGGAGTTTATTTCTTAATTTCCAAACATACTAGGGTTTATTTCATCTTTTGCTCCTAATTTGTTGTTGTTGTTGTTTTCAGTTGCACCAAGCTACATCCCCAGTCTTTTTCTATTTTTTATTTTGACACAGGGTCTCTCTATGTTGTCTAGGCTGGGCTTGAATTTACGATCCTTCTGCCTCAGCCTCCTAGAGTGCTGGGATCACAAGTGTGTGCCATCACACCTGTATCAGTCAGTATTTATTAGAGAAACAGATATAATACAAGATATAGAATATATAAGAATTTACAGATTGGCTTAAGAAGGCGGCCCATGGAATCAGATGTGGAAGAGTGCAGTGGTCTGTCTGCACACTGGAGATCTGAGGGATCTTGAAGGTCTGGGGCTCACTGCAGTGTCCTGTGGAAGTCTGTATCAGGAGGCCAGTGGATCTTTGATGGAAGGCTGAAGGGTCTACCCTGGAACACTGAGGGTCTGCATTGGACACTGAAGAGTCTGCACTGGAAGCCAGGAGATGACATCCAAGGTGAAGGCAAGCACTGGAGCTCCTCTGAAGAAACCAAAGCAGATCCATCCCTCTTTATTTCCCCATTATACCATCCAGGTGACAAGCCACCCTGGGGTGGGTCTTCCACATCCTAGGGTGTGGAATTACTGAGCTAATTTATTTGAGATTCTCTTACTCAGATTGACACGATTAATCAATCCTCGCAACACCTGACTTTCTATTGACTTTTAACAGATTATATTATAATTAAAGGATACGATCTTCATGATACATATCCTTTGAAATACAAAATGGAAACAAAGCTTTTATAAATAAAGAGGGGAAGAAGGGTTGAAGGAAGGGGAGGGGAATGGGAAAAAAAGATTCAAGATATATTATATATGGGTACAAATTCCCTATGATGAATATGATCATTATGTATATCAAAACTGTGCCAATAAAATTCATTTAAAAAGATATACATTATACTTGCTTTACAGCCTGAGAATGGTACATTTTTCCAGATGTTCCGTATTTACTTGAAAAGAATGTGTATTCTGTAATTACCAAGTGAAGTTTCTACACGTCCAATAAATCATATTCATAGTTTTGTTCAAATCTTCAATATCTTCATGCATGTTTGTTTGCTTCATCTACCAACTATTGAAAGAGGCGATTAGAGTTTTCCCTCCAACATACTAGAGGATTTGTTAGATTTTTCTGTGTAATTGCATCGATTCTTACCAAACATAGTTAATGGCTGTTTATTTAGATTCCAAGATTTGGCATTAGCCTATCTCTTACTGAATCAAATCTTTTCTCATGGTACAGTAGTTTCCATTTGTCCCAGCTATGTTTGAGCTAATATAATTCTTATCTTGTGCTATAATTTGGTTTCCATAGGAGGCAGACTTCCCAACACTGGCTTGTAAGGAGGCCACCTGCGATGGGTACTTCAGGACCAAGCCTGGGAGGAAGAGAAGGAACCACTGCTTGGCAGAGGGAGCACCCATGCTGCACAGGGCTCTGAAGCTGAGTTGGGTTCAGACCTGTGCTGGGCTGGACGGAGGAGCCAAGACGCTGCACCCCAACGTGGGCCAGCCCCTGAATGCGGGTGGCCCAGGAAGGGGGCCGATGCTGGGGTGGCTCTCTGGTCAGGCCCTTCCCAGACAGAAGGGGCAGATGATAATTGTCAGCTGCAGCAGCCAGAGACCAAGTCATAGCTGTATTAAACCTCCCACTTCCTCTTCCAAACTCTGCTGTCTCTTTACTTCTAGATTTTCTGGATTCTTGTGTTTAGACATCTCTTGTAAATAGCAGGTAAGTGGACTGTCTTTGAGCTGGAAGTTTAGCTCATTTATATTCATGATGACTACTGACAACCTTGAGCCTGTCTTGGCCATGTTACGGTAGTGTTTGCTTCCGATGGATCCTGTTTCCATCCTCTTTCTTGTATTGTTTTCCTTTTGATTGATTTCTTCTTTTGGTGGTGATAGATGCCAGTTCTTGGTTTTCTGGTTTGTTTCCCACTCTAGTGGCCATAGCTGGAAAAGTGTTCACTGCCCTGCCCTGGTCTTGCTCCTCACATTTAATTGTGCATAAGGAACAAAATAGAAGTTGAAGCTATTATCTTAAGCTTTTCCCATGAACAATATAAGGGCTTTTAAATAGTTAAACCTGATCACAATCTCCCAACTTTCTGCATTCACTCTGGGTTTTAGACTTAACCTTTTCATTGACAGAATAAAAACAAAAATTCAATAAATTAAATATAAGAAATACTGTACTGATTTAGATTTACCCTCATATTGCCCTTTCTCTTGCCCTTTGTTATTTGAGATCTTCAGTTAGGGCTATTTTTTCCTCTGTTTGAAGTACTTCCTCAGAGAGTCTCCGTATTGCGGTTTGTGGTTGTGAATATTCGGTTTTCATTCATCCCACTGTGTCTTTATTTTGCCCTCACAATTCTATGGTGTTCATAATCTTCAGCGGGCAATTCCTCCCTCTCAGTACTGGCTTCCGTTTTTGCTACTGAGGCTACTGAGAAGTCTCTCATTAGTTTAACTGTCATCGCTTGGTAAGTGATTAGGTTGTTCTCTGCCACTCTTTAAAAATCTTAAATACTTAAATGTATCAAGGAACAAGACACTTACGATGAAATGCTCATGTTTTAGTTATATGATGGAATGAGCATTGGCAATTTATACATGTTTGCGACTGTTACCACGGTCACAGCACAGGGCCCTTTTTGTCTTCATTTGGTGGTTTGTGCTCATTTTTTCCTACTTCTCACTCTTTTTAATAATTGGTTATATAGATTAATGTGTTTCATTCTGGCAGATTCACACAGTATGCCCATAACATACTTTGCTCATTTCCACCCCCATCACCTCCCTTGCCTTATGCTCCCACCTAATTTCACATTTTTGGGGGGCGGGTAATGTATGTTACATGGTATCACAGCAGGAACTTCCCTTTACTCCTTTGCAAATAGCCTTCCTCACCCTTACCCCAGGCAACCCACAGTCTGCTTTCTGTCACCAGAGATTAAATTCGCTTCTTGAATTACACATATATGCATACATGCTACTCCATGGCGTGTGGCTGCTTCTTTGCTTAAGTCTAATATCCTTAACATTTATCTACTGTGTATATTGGTGGGTTGTTCCTCTACTTTACTATGTGATATTCCATTGTATAAATATTACAGCTTGTTCATTCACATACTGTTGAATATTTAGGCTGTTTCTATTTCGAGGCCATTGTGAATGAAGGCTCTGTGAACATTTAAAAAAATTGTTTGTAGGGGTGGGTTTTCTGTTATCTTGGAAAAATGCATAGAGGTAGACTTGCTGAGACATACAAATGTATTTTAACTTTATAAAAATGCCACATTGTTTTTCCAAAGTGGCTGTTTTATTTTAAATTCACACTATCAATGCATGTGAGTTATGGTTGCTCTACACCCTGGCAAAACCTTAAATATCTTTTTAATTTTAGCCATTCTGGTGGGGATATATTAGAATCTGTATTAGTTAGGACCAGAGACAGAAGAATCTAACATGGATGTCTGTATGCTGGAGAGCAGGAGAATCTAACAGCAGTCGAAGTTGGAAGGCTTGGAGCTCACTACAGAGTCACAGGCGCAATCTGTTAGAAAGCCAGCATCTACATTGGAAGGCTGTCTGAGCCACTTTCTCATCACTGAGATAAGATACTTGACAGCCGCAACTTAAAGATGTTTATTTTGGCTCAGGTTACAGCCTATAGTTGGCGGCTCCAGGGTAGAAATGACATGGAGAAAGGCCTGGGTAGAGGAAAACAGCTCACATCATGGCAAGCAGGAAGCAAAGAGAGAAGAGAGGAGCTGGGAAGGAAGACAGACGCCCTTCTGGGTGACGCTCAAGTAACCCACTTCTTCCAAGGAGGTCCCACCTCCTAACAGCACACTGAGCCACTGAACTAACTCACCTGTGTATGAATCCACCTGAGAGTGCAGCGCCCCTATGAACTAACCCCCTCCCAAACTAACCCACCTCTGAATGCACAAGGCTTTGGGGGACATTATTGATCTAAACGTAGCCCAGGCTGGCCTTGAACTTGCGGCACACCTCCCGCCTCAGCCTTCTGAGTGCTGGGATTACAGATGTGCATGGCTGTAAGAGTCACAGGTGTCTGCCTTTCCCTTTTTATTCTATCCAAGCTATAAGCCTACTGGTTGGTGCTACCCACATCCGGAATGGATCTTCCCCCCTCAGTTTGCTGGCCTGTATGTCAATCACTCACAGACACACTGAGAATTTATTAACTGCTAGGCAATTCTTACCCGAGTCAAATGGACATGTCATAGCTAATACTCACAGAATCTATATGTATTTTAAATTGCTTCACCACAATGATTAGTGGTGCTTTTTCATGTGCTCATTGGCTTTAGACTTATCTTCTTTTGTAAGATGACCGTTCAAATCTTCTTCCCATTTAAGAAATTGGGTTTTTTTTTTTCCTTATAAATTAGCCTTGGGGCTGGGGATTTAGTTCAGTGGTTAAAGTGCTTGCCTCAAAAACACAAGGCCCTGAGTTCAATCCCTGGCACACACACACAACACACACACACACACACACACACACACACACAAATTAGCTTCATTTCTTCTATTTGAGTTCTCATACATATATTCTGGATGTATGACCTTAGATGTGTGTGTTGTAATTATTTTCTTAATGGTGGTCTTCTCAGATAAATTAGTTTTAATTTCTCAGAAAAACTTAATTTTTAAGAAGCCTAACTTTTCAATTTTCTTTCATAGTTTATTATGTATTCTATTAAAAAAACATTGTCAACCCAAGTATTACAAAGATTTTCCTGCTGTATTTTAGTATTAGCTTCCCCTTGCTAAGACACAGTACCTGAACACCCACAGCTTACAGTTTTAATTTAGCTCATGGTTTTAGAAGATTCAGTACATGGTCGACATGCTCCAAGGCAGAAACCTCATGGGGGAAGGACATGGTGGAGCAAAGCTGCTTAGCTCACGGCAGCCAGGAAGCAAAGTAGGAGAAGAGTGTCAGAGAGGAAGGGGCCAGGGACCATACGGTACCCGAGGCCACACCTCCATGACTCACACGGGAACACCCAGGAGTATGCTGCACTAATACACTAGGTGTTTCTTTATCCACCAAAGTCAGTATGTTGGGATTAATGGTCGCAATTTTCTTCTAGGTTTTTACAGTATTAGTTTTCTTTCTTTTTTTTTTTTTTTTTTTGTGGTGCCGGGGATCGAACTCAGGCCCTTGTGCTTGCAAACAGTATTAGTTTTCACATGTAGGAATGGAGTACAATGCGTGTAACATTGATTCTGATGTATAGGTAAGATTACAGATTCATTTTTTTCTTATCGGTATACAGTGGTGCCAGATTATATATAGATATGACTTTCCCCTTTCCATTGAATTACTGACTTTGTTTACAGCTGACCATATATATGTCTGTCTTACTCTGGAAACTCCATTTTTCATCCTAATTTAAATCTATCTGGCTCTACCACACTGTATTTTTGTTTGGTTTGGTTTGGTTTGGTTTTTTTGAGATAGGGTCTCACTATGTAGTTCAGGTTGTTCTTGAACTCACTATCTAGTCCATGCTGGCCCAAACTTAAAGTGCTTCCCCTGCGTCAGCCTCTCAAGTGCTGGGATTACAGGTGTGCCCCACCATATCTGGCTTACCACACTGTTTTGACTACCATGGCTTTCCTTCCATTCTTGTCTTTCTAAGAGTTTTTGATATACATAAAGTTTTCTTGGTAGTTTTCTGCATCCATTGAGATGATCTTATAATTTCTTCTCTTTTATCCTGTTATTGTGGTGAATTACATCAATTAAAATTTGAATATTAAGCCAACCACAAATTCCTGGGATAAAGTCACTTAGATATAACATATAACAGTTCTATACATTGTAATATATGAGTTGCTAGTGTTTCATCAAAGATTTTGGCATCCTGTTAGTGAAGGGTATTGGTATATAATTTTATCTTATTACTAGGTGATCTGAGAAGGATTTTCTCCCCCTCTGTATTTCTGGAAGAGCCTGTGGATTGTTACTTCCCTACTTGTCTGGTAGGATTGACCACTATAGCCATCATGGCATGACATTTATTCTCTCCCTGACATTTTGGTGTCATCTTTATGTCTTTTTTTCTCAAACTGCTCTTAAGATTTTCTTATTATCCTTCATATATTGCAATTTAATTATGAGTTACTTTCCTACCACACCGCTGTGTTTGAAGTTTGTTGGTATCGTCAGATTATATATAAAGTTTCATCAGATTTGAAAAAAAAACTGACCATTATCTGTTTAGATTTTTTTTTCTCCATAATCTAGTCTTTTCTGGAGATCCAAAGATTGCTTGCTGTTGTCCTACAGGTCACTAATGTTCTATTGATTTTGGAAAGCGCTTTTCTGTGTGTTCATGCAAAACAATCTTATTGCTGTGTCAGCAGGTTCTTATCTTCTACACCATCCACTGTGCTTCTATTTTACCTTTTCACTCTGCCACAATTCTAGGCCTAGAGAAGAGATGCAAGGCTAACGCACAGGCTCCTTTCTGCCCTCAGCTGGATCCTTCTGATTTGCATGTCTTACCTAAATGAGTCATGGTTTTAAACCAAGAAAATATTACAAACTGATGTCACACTCTGTTAGTCAGCTTTCTGTCACTACAACAAAATACCTGAGAAAAACATCTTAAAGGAGGAAAAGTTTGTTTTGCCTCACGGTTTTAGTCCATGGATGCTGTCTCCTTTGTTTCTGGGCCCGTGAGGCAGAGAATCATGATGGAGAGGTCAGGGTGGAGCAAACTGCTCCCCCAGAGTAGCAGGGAATCAGAGGGACAGAAAGGGGCCAGGGTCCTCATGTCCCCTTCACTGGCACACCCCAGTGACCTACTTCCTCAACTGGCTCCCACCTCCCAGTCTCTACCACTTCCAGAAGTGCTATTGGATGGGGACCAAGTCTTTCACACACAGGCTTTTGGGCGACACTTTAGATCCAAACCAAAAATAAATACTATCAGCTAAACTGTAGATTTAACTGCGAATGCTCATTTTTCCACTGTCTTTTTTTCTGTTCCAAGATCCAATTCAGGATACTATATTTTATTATGTTTACTTTCTGTTTTCCAGTCTGTGATCAATCTTTCACCTTCTTTGTCTTTTTTTCAGAATCAAATTCTTAAATTTATCCAAATTTACACAAATTTACTTACAGAACATAACTTATGGTGTCATTTGCATGTAAGAACAAGCAATGTAAACAACCACATAGATGCAGTATTAAGTGGCTACATGGTTGACCATAGTATGTATTGTATGTGTTACTGTTTTAAATTTGGGTTATTAGGTTCTTGTTTCGGGCATATCTTTACTCCTCTAAATTCCCATTCCCCTTTTCTCGTTCCCTTTTCTTGCTTCCTTGGTCCTTGTCTTTTATAACCTTGACAATTTTGAAGAGTCCTGGCCATAATGCTCCTCAATATGAGTTCATTTCATATTTTCTTGTGATTTGGCTGAAATTATGGATTTGGGGAAAGAATATTAAAGAGGTAATCTGCCCCCTCGCTACAGTGTGTTGTGGGATATATGGTTTCAATATGGCTTAACCTCGATCACTTTGTTATGGTCCAGCTTGCCAGGTTTCTCTACTCTAATGCTCTTCCCTTTTTATACTCTGTGTATGAGAAATGATATTAAACCTAGCCTCTACTCAAGGGGGAAGAGAATTAAGCTAAACTGGAGGGAGGATTATCAAAGAATTTGTGGGTTTATGTAAAAATCTCCACAGGAATTAATTAAATATTTTGAGTATTAAATATTTTGGTATTTTGGGGCTTTGAAAGCATCTTTTGTTTCTTTAAAATTTTCTCCATACATTTCAGTGTTCATCTGCAGTTTTTACAGTAATTATTTGTGGTGTTCTATGACTTTCACTCTCCTCATTCCTTTTGTATTTGTCAGTGGATTCCTTTTATGAAAGAGTTGTCCTTCTTGTCCATTTATGATTTGTTTGATTATTTAACCTGTATGAGAATAAAGTCATAGATACTTAGGTTTTCTTTGGGTTATAATCCACTACTATTGTTAGAGTAAATCCCTGACTTACGAATGAGTTCTGTGCTGGGAGAATGTTTGTAAGTCGGATTCATTCATAATCTGACAAAGCGAATCTTAAACAGCACACCTGAGACTCTTATACAGTACACCTGTGAAAGTTCGTGACTCGAATGTTTGTAAATCAGGACTTATTTTCCCAAAAAGCCTGGTTCCCATTATTTAGAAACCAAGATCTGCTCATTGCTTGTGGCTGTCACTGCTCCTGGGCCCTCTTTGGAGGCAGAGCAATGAAGCACAAGAGTGTGTGTGCTAACACATCACTACAGCTGAAATACGGTTTGTTCCCAAGTTCATAAGGAATTTTAGTACCCAAAGTCTTATGTTAATGATATTAAGAGGACAGAAACTTCATCTATGGAGTTCAGAGGTGGGACTTCTGGGAAGTAATTAGACTAGGTTAACACTGAATCCTGATGGCTTTTGAGAGGGAGACAGACACACAGACACAGGCACTCCCTGTGATATGATGTATTCCTGGAGGACCCTTGCCAGGGCCTGCACGGTGCTGTTTGGACCTTGCACCCCCAGAACTGTAAGACAAAAGAAACCACTTTCCTTTACAAAGTAATCTGCCTCACGTATTTCATTACAGTAACAAAAATGCCCATGTATTCACCAATATCCAAATTCATTTCCACAAGTCATCTTGTCACCAGCAGGCTGTATACATACTAAAGTAAACATGAGGCCACACTCGTGTCTCAGACTCACATTCTCTATCACAAAGTGCATTCGAGTGCTCTCTCCTATGATTATTTATAATCATTTTCTCCAACTCGGATATCTGGCTCCTACTGTTTACGCTTTAATTAGTTACTTGCCCAATCTTAGTATACACAAAAAGTGCTTTAAGAATTGTCAGTCTGTACCCTCATGAGAAAAAATATCACCAACTAGAGTGTTGTGCTTATGTACAGTTCTTTTTGTCTTTAGATTTAATGAATCAACTCCATATACTGTTTCCAAAGTTTGACAGCTCGGCCCCCTTCTCCTCCTGTTCTGAGTGTGGTCGTGACCCATATTTGTAATAGTTCAATTCATACATCACAGTCTGGATTCCGTTATGTTCCCCCAACATCCTGGTTGATGTTTTCAAGGTGTACAGTTATGTGGGTTTTGAGAAATGCAAAGAATAAGGGATCTGCTGCCATGGTGCCATCACCTCAAGCTCCCTTGTGCTGACCCTTTATAATCAGCTTCTCACCACCTTAACACCAGGCAGCCACTGACCTGTTTTCACTCCCTATAGTTTGGCCCTTTCCAGAATTTAAATGAAACCACACAATATGTAGCCTTCTGAGTCTGTAGCAAAATGCATTTAAAATTCATCCATGTTGCTGTGTGAATCAATAGTACATTTGTTATTATTCCTGAGTTGTGTTCTACTTTATGAATATACTAGTTTGTTTATCCAGTTACCTATTGAAGGATGGTTACTGCTTTTGGCAATGATAAATAAAGCTGTTATAGATATTCCCATGCAAGTTTCTGTATGAATGCAAGTCTCCAGTTCACTTGGGTAAATAGCTGGGAGCGGCATACCTAGATGGCATGGTAAATGTACTCTTAGCATCATAAAAAACTGCCACAGAGCAGTGGGCACACTTTGCTCTCTCACCAGGGACGTGTGTGAGTTTCAGTTACTTTGTACCCCTGCACTCGTTGTCCACTTTTACAACTTTAGCTCTTCAATAGTTGTGCAGTGAGATCTCTCTGTGGTTTTAACTATTAATGTTGAAGCCTTTTCATATTATTATTTGCTATCTTTGAGTCTTCTTTGGTGAAACTTTGCTTTAATATTTTCCACAGTTAAATATTAGATTGCTTATTTTGTTATTGTTGAGTTGTAAGAGTTCTTTATGTATTCTAGCTACAAGTCCTTTACCAGATATGATTTGCACATATATTCTCCAAATATGTGGCTCGCCTGTTCTCTGTCTTGATCGTGCTTTCACAGAGCAAAAGGATTTAATTTTGTTCTGTCTGTTACTGAGGGAGCAGTGTTAAAAGTTCTAATAACAATCACAGGTTTTTCTATCTCTTCTTTTAAGCTCTGCCTGTCTCCTATATTTTTGTTAGTTGTACACATATTCATGGTTTTGTCTTAGACTTAAAGTTGACCCCTTTGTTAGGCAACAGCCCTGCTTATTCCTGATAATATCACTTGTTCCCATGCCCAGCCTTCTTCTGGATGATGTTTGCATGTTATACCTTCCTTTGCTTTCAATTTGTATGCTTAGACTACAGCTCTTACGGTTCATTCTTGCTTTTTAATGCAATCAGACAATTTTCATCTTACAATTGTGTATGATCATTCATACTCGATGGAATATGAATTATGTAGTTGGATTAATATGTATCATTTTAGCTGGCTTTTTGTTCATCCCATTTGTTCTTTCTCTTACATATTTTCTTGGGTGAAGTGGTGATTTTTATGATCCCTTTTTATCTATGTACTTATCGTTTACATGTCTTTAAAAAATTTAGTGATCATCCCAGGGTCACATTTTTAAACTTATCTAAAGCTATTTTCAAAAATAACATACTTCTTTTACTTGTAATATAAGAATCTTATATTGAGTTCATGAGCATGATGACTGGGTTTTCACACTTATGCATGAGATGTGCCCCCCACAAACTTTGTTATGCTGTAGGCACATTACCCGTCTGACATGAAAAAAATAATCTTCTACTAATACACTGCCAATTTTCCCCACCTATTCTTGTGACATTATTGTTACATATTTCATTTTTTCATGTAAATACAAATTTTCTCTATTTTTGCCTCATTTTGTCATTTAGAGCAAATTTTTTTTGTGTGCTGGGTATTGAACTCAGGGCCTTGTGCTCACTAGGCAAGCACTCTAACCACTGAGCTAAATTCCCAGTCCCAGAGCAACTTAAAAAATGAAACAAGAATGTCTTGCCTTTACTTAGTCTATTTCAACCATGTTCATCCTCAACCACGTTTATTACTTCTTCGTGTGGGACCAGGTTTCTGACAGTTGCTGTATTTCTTGTGCCCAAAGAACTTCGAATATTTCTTGTAGAGAAGGTCGCTGGCAGTGACCTCCGGTTTTTGTTGCCTCCAAGTCCTTCCAGTTTTGGTTGCCTCCTTTATATCTTTGCCAGGTACCTGCCTTCTAAGATGACAGCTTTTCCCTTCAGGACGTTAAAGATGTTATTCCGCTGTCTTTTTGCTCACGGGCTGTCTGGTGAGACCTGCTGTATTCTCAGCACCACTGTCCCTGTTGCTCAGGCCTCTTTCTCAGCAGTTTGAGTGGGACACATTCAAGCAGGGGGTTTCTGGTTCCTGCAGTTGTGTTTGTGTACTCACCCTGCTTGATGTTCTCAGAGCTCCCTGGATCCGTGTTTTTGAGTCTGTCATAAATTTTGGAAAATTCGTTCTTCAGACATTTTTGTGAGTGTCTGTCTCTTCTCCCTCGATTACACACGTGTTAGACCGTTTGACGTGGCCCCTTGGTTCAGGTTCAGGGGTGCCCTGTTGGGCTTCCTGCTCTCCTTGTTCTCTTTGTATTTCAGTTTGGATGAGTTTTGCTCTCATACACTCATTTCTGGAAGATCTGGAAGATTGGGCCTGGTGTGGTGGGGCTGAGGTGCTGGAAACTTTCAGAGGTACAAGGTTATTGGGTCAGAGGGCCTATACCTCATGACTGCACTAGTGATAGCTTTCCAGAATGGAGGGACCATTGTCCTGTGACAACCAGATCTTAGAATTAGAGAAGGTGGTTATAAAACGAGGCCACTCCACAATGTGAACCCTTTTGCACGTGGCTGTTGCCCTTTCCCCTTCACCATGTTGGGATGCAGCCAGGGGCCCTTGCTGGATGTGGCTCCAGGCTGTTTGGATACTCCAGCCACCAGAATCATGAGCCAAATAGACCTCTTTGCTTTATAAAGCACTCATCTCAGGTATTTTGTTATAGCAGCACAAAATGGACTAAGCCACTGTGGCATTTTTAATGATTGAGTGAGCATAGCTTTTTACCGTGTTATTAATATGGGTATTTGTATTACCTCAGTCAGGAATTGGGTTTGGTGTGATATTTGTTGTTGCTGGAATTATTCTCTGTGTACAAAAGACTCCAGACCATACTCGTTGCACCCTGAACTAGGAATGAGGGCTGTTTTGCTAGCTTCTTCTGGGTCTGCTCTTTCCCTAGGCACTCCATTCCTGAGAGAATAAGCCTTGTGCACAATCCCACCTGTATTCCACTTGTTTTCACCTGACATTTGTTAGCCTGGTGACAGGAGACAGGACCAGGAACCCTCTCTGCTGCTCTGGTCAGGCCTCTTTCTCAGGCAGGCAGAGGAGCGTGGACTTCCCAGTGCTCCCACCTAAGAAGCTCCTACTTCAGGAGACTTTGGGAGCCAGGTTTAGCATGTATTCCTGCTCCTTTGCCTTTTCTTTTCTTTTCTTTTTTTTTTTTTTTTTTTGAGACAGGGTCTTGCTATGTAGTCCAGGCTGGCCTTGAACTATGTAGCCTGGAATAGCCTTGAACTCATGGTGAACCTCCTGCCGCAGCCTCCCAAGTGCTGGGATTATGGGTGTGTGCTACCACGCTTGGCTTCCTTTTTCTTTTGTTTTTCTGTGTCTTTCCCACAGAAAAGTGGAAATGCTTTTTTCTTAGTACATGTTTGTGACACATAATAAACACATTAATAGTAGGAAGCTGGTACTTAAACATGTTTCATTTTAATTCTTTTTACTTCCCTTTCTCTCCCTCTACCCCTAGCATCCCCTCCAACCTGAAAACCTCCTTGTTTTCTATAATCTATCCATTATGCTTTAGGTCTGGAATGTCCCAAAGCCTCACGTTTTTGGAGGAGGGGCTTTTTGCAAGGTGATTGGACCATGTGGCCCTTGTCCTGAAGCCTGTTTTTTCATTTTCCTCTCTCCACAAAGATTCAGAGTTTTTCCCACAGGGAAGATGGGGGAGATGGGTGTGGATGGAATTTCTCCAGTGGCTGCTGTTCCCACAGTCAGTCACCACAGCAAGTGACCCTCTCGTGATTCTCCCATTTGTCCTGTGGGTACCTGGTACACATCATCAGCTTTTAAAAATCCTCAGCAACCATCTTTTCAGTGGTTTCACATTTCATTTTACTTCCATTTTCTATTCTCTCTTCTGGAACTCCAATTTGATGTTGTCTTAGTTCTTTTGGGCTGCTATGACAAAATTCCCTATTTTGTATGGCTTGTAATCAAGGGAAACTTATTTCTGATAGTTTGGAGGTTAGAAACTGGAGATGGTGCCAGCAGGCTCATTGTCTGCTGAGGGCCTGTGGCACTTTCTCCTTGCATCCTCCTAGAGGGCAAGGGAGCTCTCAAGGACCTCTTTCATGAGCACTGATCCTGTTATTGGACGGGTTCTGATATTGCTGGGTTCTTTCCCTCCTCAAGCAAAGAATTGAATGAGGGGGACAAAAAGTAGTTCTAAAGTTTTATTTAAAGTATAGAGAAAAGGGGCTGGGGATTTAGCTCAGTGATTAGAGTGCTTGCCTTGCAAGCACAAGGGCCTGAGTTCGATCCCAGGCACCACAAAAAAAAAAAAAAATAAAAATAAAGTATAGAGAAAAGAAGAAAAAGAAAGTTGAGCATAACAATTGATATAGCAAAATGGGAACCGGGCCTATAAGGCACGGCAGGGGTTACCACGAGACAGGCATGGTAGCAGCGGTGCTGGGGACGCAGCCATCATCTTCCATGGGAGGGAAAAAGGAGAGCTCCTTCCTGGTGGTGCAGTAGAGGAAGAAGAGAGGTTGCTTCAGGTGTTGCTACTATTTATCGAATGGAATTCTCATGGTATCTTGTGAGAACTTCCTACAGTCCACATGAGGGCTGGTGCTTGAAAATCACACCTCAGGCTGATGTCACTTCCAGGCCACTCCCCCAGGTCACGTTCCCTTGCCAGCCAGGCTTAGCCACGCCCTAATCCTATTTCAATCCCATCCCGGAAGGTCCTTCCTTCCCAAGGCCCGGTCTCCAAACACCATTACACTGGGATTAGGTCTCAACATTGGAATTTTATGGGGACACAAACATTCAGCCTGCAGCTTGTTTGATATTCTCATCCTAGTTTCCTAATTTCTAAATCTCACATTCAGTTTCCTTGGCTCATTTCTTGTCTGTGTAATATCCTGGATAGTCTCTTATGTCTTTAACTCCCATGTTCACTCAACTGTGTCTCATCTGTGTAACTTTTCCTTTGGGTTTTATTCGAACAATTACATTGATTTTTTGGGGGGGGGGTGTGCAGGGTGTCGAACTCAGGGCCTTGTGCTTGCTAGGTAAGCACTCTACCACTTGAGTTAAATCCCCAATCCCACAATTACATTGTTAAAACAGCATTCTGTCTGGTTTTGATTGTTATAGTTTTTTTTTTATTGTGAAGCAATAAAAACTCGTAGGAAAGTTTAACACTGAATAAAATTAAAACTTCTTTTGCAGCCATCAGAGCATCTGTTGCCAATGGGATGCCCATCCCCTGAGAAGTTTGGTATGTATTTCCTGCAAAATCTTTCTTCTTGCTGCTTACAATAATCAAAATCAGGAAATAAACTTTGTCACATTCCTTCCATCTAATCTTCAGATTCTACCCAATTTCACAAATTGCCTCACTAATCTTTCTTAACTCGCAAAGACCTCATTCAGTCTTCAAGTCAGGTAGTTTTCTCTGACAGAATTATCACAGAAGTGATGCTATTCTCTTTGTATTGCATTTGGCTGGGTGGCAGGCAACTTTGATTTATCCTATTAACTGAAAACACTTGACTTTGATCAGTTAAGGTGGACTTTCCTAGGTTTTCCTACAGGAAATTATTCTTTTCCACTATGTAATTAGTAATTGTTTTCCCCCACAAGGAACTCACTGTTTTCATAAAAACTTCAATTTGTTGTTTATTTCTATTTGTACAGACACATGGTTTCCTGTTTCAGTGTGTTTTAACCTATTCCTTCCTTATTTGATGCTCATCTAATCTCTGAGCTAGCCAGTGGAAGCCCAATAAATCTCATTTCTGTGTCCTTTTCATGTAACTCATCACTAGTTGCCTCCTTTATTTTTGAAAGGAACAAGACAGTCCAGGCTTATCTTGTACTTTCCATTCCCTAACCCCGAAAACAGCTATCTTCCCAAGGTGTGCAGGCTCTCATTTGAGGAAAGTATTTAAAAGCCAAGGTTGAGGAGTTAGGCATGCTCAGTGTTCCTGTGCTGTTGCTCTCCAGGCCCTCCCTAGTGGGCAGATGTAGGAAACACATATGTAATATACACAAACACACATGCACACAGAGGCATATGTAGATTTACACACCTCACCACTGTCCAGGCAGACAAGGTGCCCCGAAGGCAACTCAGGTGTGAGAGGAGGGCAAAGGAGCCTCCTTGGCTTAGAAGCTTCTGACCTATGGGAATCAGGATCCTTCCTGACATTCCTAAGTCCATCTTTCAGATCCCCATATTCAGTTTGGAGTAACCTACTTAGGAGAACCCACAATCCTGCCTGGTGTCTATGGGTTACAGTCCTCTCAGCAGAAGTGCTGTACCAGTCAGAGCTCATTTGTGCCACAGCAATGCTGTTTACACCATACATGGCATTCTGTCCTCATGAGTTTCTAGAGCAAGTTAGAAAGTTAATCCAAAGTGAAATTTGTCTAGAGATAAGGAAAAGGGAGTTGTTAAACTTTCACTTGCAGTAATTTATCCAGATCTTCAAATACTGGGTTGGTTTGCTCAAAAGTTTTTCCAATGGGTGTTTAAACCAAGTTTACACTCTGGTCCCAGAGAAATTTAGTGTTCGATGGTTAATAACTCAGATACCTTTCCTCAGGTATAACATGGCTATAGACTATGTGATATGGGAGACGCTCAGAACTAGGACCCTAGATCTCCCAGACCCCCACTCTTAGAGTTAGGACCTTGGCCTGCTTCCTCATTCCACACATTTCTGGCCGGGTCTGGCAGCCCTGTCTCCTCATTCCACACCAACCTAACGCCCTGCTTTTTTTTTTTTTTTTTGGTGCCGGGGATCAAACTCAGGGCCTTGTGCTTGCCAGACAAGCACTATAATCACTGAGCTAGCTAAATCCCCAGCCCTGCTTGCTGCAGCCCCCTCCCATCCACTAGTTCTGCTTTAATGGGATGAGAGGGGGCCCCCAGGCGTGGCCAAGAACCATGCCCTGCTTTTAAACTCAGGTAGAAACCAAGATCTACTTTGATTGGGGAGTAATGTCCTATAAAAGCTTTATGGTCTCTGTACTCTGGGCCCAGAGTTTTGAGTGCGAACTCTTCTGGGCCCACTGGCGTAATAAACCTGAGTTCTCCCACTCTCTGAGTGGCGCTTGGTTACTTGAGGGTGGATTTCTGCAACATACGGAGCCAGGTGTGGTGATGCATGCATTCGGGAGGCTGAAGCAGTATGATCACTGTGAATTCCATGCCATCCTGGGCTACACAGTGAGTTTAAGGTCAGCCTGAACTACACAGCGAGACCCTGTGTCAAAACAAAATTAAACTATCTATGGGATTGTTTCATGATTTTTTTTTTTTTTGAGGTATCCTTAAAATCAACATTGAAACACCACGATTTAGGTTTTTGTCTTAGTTACTTTTCTCTTGTTGTTGAGACAAAATACCCCACACCCAAAACTAGGGGAAGAAAGGTTTATTTAGCTCAGCTTGTAGAGGTTTCAGTTGACAATCACCTGGGTCTAAGGCAGGGTGGCAGGGCACAGGCAGAAGGCAGCATGGTAAGCAAGGGGTACAAGCAAAAGAGGGAAAAAGACCAGCCTCTTTCTGTGTGTTATACTTATCCAGGCTATCTGCTCTTAGAGTGTGTAGCACTCCTACCCTTAATCCTAGTATCACATCCTTGATCCCAGCAGAATTATGCCAAACCAATCAGTGGACTCATTTAGTAATCACACACTCTAGATCCAGCCATCTCTGAAAACACCCTCTATGACCACATGAGGCTTTGGGGGGACATCTAGACACAAATCTAACAGCTTTCCATCCTCCATACTTCAAAAAATAATGAAGGCCATGAGGCGCTCAAGTCATTTAAATGTGACTTTTAATGTGCTTTCTGAGGGAGACCCGATCATTCAACCAGGCAGACTTTGAAGAAAGTTTTTTTGTTTTTTTTTCCTTTTGTTTTGAGGCAAGGTCTTGCTATGTGGTTCAGACCAGCCTTGAACTCACTATGTAGCCCATCCCGGCCTCGAACTCGAAGCAATCCTTTCTCAGCCTCCCAAGTGCTGGGATCACAGGCGTGCGCCACCACGCCCAGCTAACGTTATTTTTATAAATTTGACTTTTGCTTTTCATTTTAAGTGATTATTTACATTAATTATCCAAGAATGTTTTATTTCCCCCAACACTTTATGATGAGAAGCTTAAATCACACAACAGCTCAAACAATGGAACAACAAACACTCGGCCACCAGCCTCCCCAACGATGCCGCTTAGTCTCTCCCACTTGGAGGCCTCTACCCACGCCAGGGTCGGGGGCCAGCAGGGCGTGGGCACTGTCACCAAGCGGCCGGACCTGCAACTCCTGCCTCTCCCGGCACCCACTTAGACAGGTCTGTCTCGGCATCCTGCCGTGCACAAACCTTACCAGGTCACTTCCGACCTCAAAACCTCCCGAGGCTCCTTCAGCTCCCGCCTCGCGCGACCCCGGGGACTACCAGCCCGCAAGTAGCCGCACATTCACGGCTGCAGGGTCGTTTGGCCCGTGGCCGGCTCGGAGGCCTTCCCCGCAGGCCCGCCGTCTCCTCTTCGCGCCCACAGACTCACCGTTGCCGGCCTCCGCCAGCCGCAGCCCGCCCAAACCCTGCCCGTTACCGCCCGCGGCGGCGCCCCGAAGACTGCAGACGGCCGGCTGCCGCCGTAAAGCGCCGCTGTGCTCACTGCTGTAAAGCGCCTCACGACAGCGCCGAGTTTGGCCTATTATCCACGCCCGCCTGCGCCCCGGTTTAAGCCTGCAGGGTTCCGGGCCGCGCGGAGCCTGCGGTTGCACGCCAGCTTTCCCTGCGCGCGACGCCGGCCTCCCGGGTCGGCCGGGGCTGCCGCTGCCTCGCGCCCCCGCCCGCGCTCTCTTCCTCGCGCCGGCCCGCCCTTCCTCCCGGCGTGCACCGCGGCGCGGCCATGTTGCGGTAGTGTTGTTTTCGTCCTGCGAAGGCGACGGGCCGCTGCGGACCGCGACGCGCCCGCCTCGCTTCGGCTCCTCTCGCCGGCGCAGGCCCGCGGACGCTTTCCCGCCGCCGCGGCCTCCCTGGCCCCTCGGCCCGCCGGGCGGCGAGGGGGCGCGGCCGACGCCGGGCCCAGCAGCACCATGGCGGCCGCCCTGGGCGCGGGCGGCGGAGCGGGCGGCGGAGGTACGTGGGGCTCCGGCCTTTGTGTGGCTTGTCCGCGCCCGCGAGGGTGGGCGCCCGCCGAGCGTTGGGCCCGGGGACAGCCGCCTGGGCGGGGGTTGCGCCGTCTCGTAGGCCTCCGCCGTCAAGCCCGCGACGGGACGGGACGAGGCTCGCCCCGGCAAGGAGCGTCTGAATCGATTCCTGAAGAACCCGCAGCCCATGTCCATGTCCTCGGTGAAAACGCGTTCGTGTTGGGTTTCAACAGCTTGGCGAAGAGCGCGGGCCCAAAAGGCCGGGTGTGGGTCGGTCCCGGGTGGTGTCGCCTTGTCGGCAGCGTACCAGATAGGGACGGAGCGCCCATTAATCAGCTTTAGACAAATCGCAGATTGTTATGGAGGGTTCTTTTTGTTTAACGTGAAAAGATAATTGAAAGTGACCTTTCACTGGTTATTCTGAAATTTTCGATAGAGGAAATCCTTAGATGGTAAAGTATGAGTGCAAAGGCATTTGACGCGAGTTCTCGCCTTTGAAATTTAAAGCCACTGTGGGGGCGTTCTCTAGGAGCGCTTCCAGGTGGGCACGTAGCAGACATCCTGCTCAGGAATTGCGTCCCAAATACCAAAACGTTTGTATGACAGATTGGAAAAATAAAACCACAGGAACTAAACTCAGGAGTGGTCTTTTTTGGTTTATGTTACTTTTTCTGTCAGTTTAAACAGAAGATTTTTTTGTGATCTAGATTTCAGGGCTTTCTAGTTCAATGTTTTAAATATGTGATTTACCTACCTTGGTTACTTTGTGGGGGGTCAACATTAAGTGTTTTATGATTGCCGGTGTAATCTGGAAACTCCTAAGTCAAAGAGCCCCACCCGGGAACCTGGGGCCTTTACACTGAGCTGCATCCCTAGTCCTTTTTATTTTCAGACAAGGTCTTGCTGAGTTACCCGGGCCGGGGTCGAACTTGTGATCTTCCAGCCTCAGCCTCCCAGAGTACTGGGCTTACAGGTTGCGCCATCATTCCTGGTTTCAAAGCTGTTTTTGTTAAAACGCCTAAGATGTTCTTTGTATCTTTCACTCTGCATTCACTGTGTACGTACAGTTGTTTCGAGGTTATATTACTTGTGAAGAGGTCGTTACACTGATGGTTAATGGGCTGTGTTTATAGGTCTTCAGTTTCTCTCTCTTTTTTTTTTTTTTTTTAAACTTTACAAATAGTAAATGTTAGGACAAATACAGACCAGGTAATAACTGTTTTTGGGATCCTCAATTTTCAGGTTAGAAAATTTGAGGATTGCTAAATATTTTAGAGGATCAGGTAGGATTTTTGATACTTGGAGTTTTCCCTTCCAGATGTCACAGGTGCCTGTTTTCTCATTGTTCTTAGATTGAAACCAATCTCACACACCTCCTTGGCAAGGTGTGTGAGTCCCCTGTGACTTGGTCTTTATTATTTACCAACTTCCCCTCCCCCCGAAGTCCATTGCAAGAGCAGCTGCCCCCCACTGTTGGTGGGTGGTCACCCTGATGGGGAGGTAAGCAGAAGTCATTCTTTGTGTGAAGTTTGTGTTTCCTGCCTGTGTGCTTCTCTCTTTCAGTAGCACCCTCTTTTTTTTTTTTTTTCTTCAGAGTGTTTATATCAGTTTGTAACTTTTTAAAAAATCTTCTCCCAGTAGCTGGTAAGCCCCCATGAGGACAGGAATGTTTTACCATGCATTCCAAATTCCTGGCAGATAGTATGTGTTCAAGAAACATGGAACAAGTGAATTAAAAATAAATTGTTTTCTTCATGAATTTGAAAAAGCAATTGTTCTCTAAATTTTGTTAGTCAATTCCATATTGTTTACCTGTATAGAAGAATAAATCATCTTAAATTAGAAATATTTACATTGTTGGTAATACCTCTTTTGTGTCTACAGATTGTCAAGGTTTTTTTTGTTTTGTTTTGTGTTTTTTTTTGGTGCTGGGGATTGAACTCAGGGCCTTGCACTTGCAAGGCAAGCACTCTAACCACTGAGCTAAATCTCCAGCCCCCCCCAAGGTTTTTTTTTTTTAACTGTACTTCACAGTAATGTGATTGACATTGTGATTTAGTACATATGTAAAAGAAAAAATTTCACGGACAGTACTAGTGTATACTGTTTGCCATGGACTGTTTTCTGTTTCATTATATTAAAATACTGGTCCTAACCTAAATTAATTTCACAGTCCACTAAATGTTAAGGATTGTCAGTTTAAAAATCACTGGTCTCCTGTGTAGTAAGTGGTTAATGTTTACTAATAAGTGGATCTCGATAATTGAGAATGTAGCCAGAAACTAATGGAATCTGAGGGTAGCCAAAATAAATGTCACAAAATGCAGGTATGTAGGAGTGTTTTCTTGGTCTCTTATTGGAAAGCTGCTTACTCTTAACTTCACATACAGTTCAAAGTAAGTTGTTTACTGTTGCATCCAAATAGTGGGTAAAGTAAAGGGAATGCTAATCTTACTAATAAAGAAAATAGCAACTCATGTGTGTATTCCTGACTGAAAACCAAGGCATATATGCAAAAACATGGTATTTGGGGGACATTACTGTATGAGCAAACAGAAGTTTCAAAGCCTTCTAGTGCTTCCTTATATTGTGAAATAAATTAAAAACAAAGCAGTCACAAATCTGAGTGCATTATCTCACATAAAATTTACAGCAGCTTTTTTGGGCCTTTTAGGAGAGGAAACAGAAATGAGTGCTTACAAATTTTTGTTTCCTAGACCCATTTTACGAAGAAAAACTTCTATTGGAATTTTCTAGACATACTAAATAGTAGAAAGAATAATAAACCCTTATACCCATCACTCAGCTTCAACATTTATCAGCATTTTGGCAGTCTCTAGATGTTTACTAAGAGTTTCTGTCCTTAAAAACCCATTTTGTAAGCTGAAGGTATTGTAAGTTAAAAATGCATTGGATGCATTTACCTAGCATATGAAACAACACAGCTTAGCCTAGCCACCTTAAATGTGCTCGGAACACTTACCTTAGCCTGCATTTGGTCAGAGAGTGGGGTGGGTAGGGATAGATAGTGAACTGCATATTGCTAGCCTGGGAAAAGATCAGAATTTGCCTGTGCTTTCTAGTGAAACGAATACCTCTCTGGCATAGTTACAAAGTGTAAAAATCGTAAATTGAGGATCATAAGTCAGTACCGTCTGTGTCCATCTTCCCACCCTGCACCTTCACTTTTGCATATTTTTTTTAAATTCTAGGCTTAAGAAACTTTAGAGCAAGAATAAACTGCTGGGATAAATTAGTCTTGATACTAAGCCATTTCTTTAATTTGCAGTTGAAAGGAAGTTAGGCCAGAGTTCAGTGATGTTAAAAGGGGACGTAGACTAAGAATTTAGGTCTTTTGACTTGTAGTTCAGTGTTCTTCCACAATGTCAGTCAGATTTAATCTGTTAGTAATGTAGTAACCAAGGAACACAGTGCAAAAGTTTTTTGTTTGATGATAAAATTAAGCAAATACTAGCATTTCAGATAAAATTTACTAGGTGGAAAATTTGGAATACTTAAATCCCTAATGATATTGATGAATGAGATATTTTCATACTGATAGTTTGTGTATGACAGCTTGATTCTTTTTTTCCTTCAAGAAAATCTTTCCCACTTAATTTCTTAGTTTTATTCAAGTAGATTTGCAGAATGGAAGAAAGAATAGCCTTGCTTGCATTTCAGCCACGACTTGATTTGCATTTCTTGTAGGGCAGGTCTGCTAGTGACAAACTTCCTCACATCTTGCTTATTTAGAAATAGAATTTTTGAAGCACAGTCAGATATAGAATTCTTGGTTGACAGTGTCTTTCTTTCAGCACTTTAAATATTTGGTCCCGCTACCTCTTGGCCTTCATGGTTTCTGATGAGAACCTGACTGGCAGTCTTGTTGAGGATCCATTGTGGGTGGCTAATCACTTTTCTCTTGGTGGTTTCTCGGTTCTCCTTGGCTTTGGTTTTTGACAGTATGATTATAAAGTGTGTTGGTATGATCTCTGTTGAGTTTATCCTTCTTGGAGTTTGTTGGCCCTCTCGGGTGTGTAGATTCGTATCTTTCATCAGTTTTGAAAGGTTGTGGCCATTAGTCCTTCAGATCTTTATTCTCTCACTTGATGTCCTCCTGTGGCACTTGTATATGCATATGTCGGGACTCTCGATGAGCTGTCTCCTCAGGGAACTTAACAGCCAGGTCACGATGCACAGTCTTTATTTTTGTTGTTTTTTATTCTGAGGCAGTGTCTTGCTGTGTCACTAACTTGCCCAGACTGAGCTTGAATTGCAATCTTCCTGCCCTAGCCTCCCAGAGTGCTGGGATTACAGGCGAAAGCCACCATACCTGGCTCTAAGAACCTTTAATTTTTGTTAGTCTAGATGGAAAAATAGTTTCAATGTTGTAATTTCTATTTTCTTGATTTCTAGTGGAATTAAACATCTTTTTATACATTTATTTTTTGTATTAATTGCCTATACATACACTTTGTCAATTAAAAAAAATGGACAGTCTTTTATTTTTCTAGACAGGGTCTCATTATCTGTTCAGACTGGTCTTGAACTTTTCTTCTTTCTCTCTCTCTCTTTTTTTTTGTGCCAGGGATTGAACTCGAGGCCTTGCCCTTGCTAAGCAAGTGTTCTAACCACTGAGCTAAATCCCCAACCCATGGTTTTGAACTTTTATGTAGCCTAGGCTAGCCTCTAACTCACGGAGATCTTCCTGCCCCAGCCTCCCAAGTTGTTTCTCATTTTTAAGAATTCTTTCTATATTATGTTAGTGTTTCATATTTTATGCTTCTACTCTTTTTTGTTTATTTAACTTTTTTTTTTTTTTGTGGTACTGGGGGTTGAACCAGGGCCTTCACACTGAACTATTCCTCTGTGACCCCCCCCATTATTTTTAAAAATCTCACTACATTCTCAGATTTGTAGAAAAGCTTCCTCCTGTTTTGGTAATTGATTTATACATGACTATATATTATTGGAATCTTGTTTTACTTGTTTGTCATTTTAGATTTTCTAGTTCTATATGTAATCGCTTCATTCTGGTATTTATGTCTCTTATTTCTTATTTTCCTATACTTATCCTAGGAGCATTCACTGCCAAGCCTTCTACAATCATGTTGAACCTAATGGACATTCTGGTCTTTGTGTGTTCTTAGTTTAAGGAATGTTCTTTATGTGTTTCATCATTTTAGCATTTGCTACAGGTTTCTGATACTGTTTATTTAAATAAATTGTTTTTTGAATTGATAGTAAATCCATTCACTGCTTTTATTAAGGTGCTCTTGTGTTCCACTTTCTTGTCTAATCTCTGAATGTAGTGTATTCGTAGATTTCCAGTATGAACCAACCATGTATTCTTGGGTTCAAAATCTTGATCTGTATTTTTGTTCTTTTTAATATATTGTCAAGTTTTATTTTAGGATTTATGTATGACTATAAGAGAGATTGGCTTACAGTTTTCTTCCTTTGCTTTTGCTGAATGTACCTATGTTTTTCTCCCCTCTTTAGTACTGAGAATTGAATCCAGGAGTGCTCTACTAGTGCACTACATCCCCAGCCCATTTTATTTTATTTTGAGACAGGGTTTCACTAAGTTGCCCAGAAGAGACTTGAATGTGATCCTCCGTCCTCAGCTCTGAGTGCAGGTGTGTGCCACTGTGCCCAATTTATATTTTTAGATTAATACGGAATTAATGTTACACTTTCCTAGGAGTGGCTGTGTTGAAGATAAATTTTTGAGGCACATCATGTCTGAACAGATTTTTAACTTTTCACACCTTACTAGTGCCTTGAGTACGTCTAGAGTTCTAGGTTTGAATTTATTTTCTTTAAATTTTCAGGGACATTGCTGCATTGTTTTCAGGTATCCTGTTTTTCTCTACAGAAAACTGATGGATGACATTCTGATTCCTCATCATCTCATTTCATTTTTTTTTGCCCCTGGGAGTTTTTAACAACTCTTAATTTTCTTTGGCTTTTTTACTTGCAAACTTCACTAGTTTAGCAACTGAGTATCAGCTTGGAAGGTTTTAAAAAAGGGTCTAGATTGGGAAAAGATCCTCTTGTGTGTCTGAGTCACAGCAGGAGCATCTGGTTGGCAGGGCTCCACTGTGTGTCCTGCTCCTGCCTGCCCAGGCTGCCAGGGTGAGAGGGAACCATTATGACTTGCCCAGGGGAGGCTTAGCGCTGTGTTCTCTCAGACGGGGCTCACTACCATTTGATTCCCAAACACAGGTAGAGGGGATGCAGCTGAAACAGGAAGACAAAAGACCAATATGCACTGCACTTCATGAACAAAGTTCATTTTATGGAGATCCTGCCCTTGGGCTCATGTAACATAGAACGTTTTAAACAGTAACTGCAGATTATTTCTAAAGCAAATACAATGGCTGATCAAAATATACAGTGAATGTTTAAATTTATTATAGTAAAAAACACATTGCCTTTAATTCCCCTTATCTATCCTCATCCACTTTATTCACTGGATGTGGCATTTGGCCACTGAATGTGGCACTGACTTTTGCTCAAAGTCAAAATGACCATGAAAGGTGAAGGTTTTGAAATGATGAGGACGTTGAGGCAGCCATGACATTACAACTTATGACACTCAGGAAAGAGAACTTCCAGAACTGCAAGAATGATAGGGTAAGTGTGAAGTGAGGGGGAGTGTTTTGAGGAGAATTAATGGCAATATGTCTTTTACTGTAATTTTAAATTTTAAACATTCTCTTAAAAATACATTCTCTAATTTTTGATCACACACCGTATGGTAATAGAAGTTTTCTGAATGTGACTGTTAATCCTGTGGTTAATCCTGATGTGACTGTGACTGTTACTGTGACTGTTAATCCTGATGTGTCCGCTTCACTGGATTAAGAAAGGCCTAACAGATTGTGGAGCACACTTCTGGGGGTGTCATACAGGTGTGGCTTTGGTTCTTTGTCCTTCTGTGTGCTCTTCTCCCACCTGTTGCTGTTCTTCGCTTCACCCTTCTGCCCCTTCTGCCTGTGATGTTTCTGCCTTGAAGCCAGCTGACTGGACTGAATCCCCCAGATCATGAACTAAATCATACCTTTTGTCTTTTATTTATTTATTTATTTTTTTTGGTGGTGCCGGGGATCGAACTCAGGCCCTTGTGCTTACAAGGCAAGCACTCTAATCACTGAGCTAAATCCCCAGCCCCACCTTTTGTCTTTTAAATTGTGAGTGTAGGGTACTTTGTGTTCGTCAGTGGGACAGCTGACTAATACAATTACTTACAAGTTAATAGTTATACTTGTAGGCCCCATATGTTCCTTTAGAAATTTATTGAACATTACTTTGTTTTCTAATTAAAATTTAAATAACTGGATTTCCTCATCCAAAAAATAAGGAATTTTGACTCTTGGTTATTCAGAATAGAAACACATACATGAGAATGATGTCGAGGACAAAGTAGGAAGGTTGAGAACCTTTGGAGTACAACGGTTCACAACTTTTTTCTGTAAAAAGCCATTTTAGGCCTTACAGGCCACGTGGCTTCTGTTGCAACGAGTCAGCTCTATCCTTGTAATTTGAAAGCAACTGTGGACAGTATGTGATTGAATTGGCACCACTGTGGTGCAGTAAGTGCTTACGTATCAGGCAGTGGCTAAATTTGGACCGAAACTTGTGGCAGCCCCTAATTGGCCCACAAACTACTACACAATTGCTAGAACCCTGTCCTAGACTAATACTTTATTTTATAGGTTTCGTGGGTTTTTTTTGGGGGGGGCTGCTGGGGATCAAACTTGGGCCCTTGTGCTTGCAAGGCAGGCACTTTAACCACTGAGCCAAATCCCCAGCTGTCGTGGGGTTTTTTTAGGTTTTTTTGAGACAGGGTCTCACTGTAATTCAGGCTGGCCTTGAACTCACTATGTAGCCCAGGCTGGCCTCAAACTTGCAGTGATCCTCCTGCCTAAGCCTCCCAAGTGCTGGGATTACAGGTGTGCACCACCATTCCTGGACCTAAGATAATACTCTGGTCAAGTCCAAGTTTCTAGAAAAGAGGAACTAATGGGAAAAATAAGTGAGGGTTGTGTTCATCATGAATATCTAATTGTTGTGTATTAGAACGTTGTAGGGATTCCAGTAGATGTCTTTAGTCTTACTGATGGGGAAAATTGACTCTCTAATTAAAATAGAATTCCTGCTACACGGTTTAGGCTTAGTGGGAGACTTTGACTGTTCTTGTTTTGCTGAGTTAATTTTCCCCATGGCTTTTCAAATTCTGGACTAATACAGGCATTTTCTTCTCTTGGTTCTGCTTAGCGTGACTGGTATAAACTGATATGATTGACAAACTGAAAATTTAAAAAGGGTTTGTAAGAAAAGAAAGCACTGGAGAGAATATAAGAAACATAAAAACAGGCTTACCTGGTATCTAGCATGTTTCCTAGGACTTTGAGTCCTTATTTCATTGAGTATAACGCCTTCAAGGTTTCCTGTAGTGTGTGCCAGAAGTTTATTCCTTTTTAAAGGCTAAGTAATGTGCCGTTGTATGTAGATAGCATACTTGCACTTTTTAACCCATCTGTCTTTTGCTGAATAGTTGAATTGTTTATACCATTTGGTTAAGTATAATACCACTGTGAGCATGGATGTGCAAATGTCTTTCTTTTAAGGTATACCTGGAAATAAGTTACCATAGAGCCCACGCCAATCCAGAATGACCTCATCTCAACTCATTGTATCACCAAAGATCCTTTCTCTGAGTAAGGTCACATTCTGAGGTTCTGGGGGACAGAATTTTTTGAGTGACAGTTTGGTTTGATAAAAAGGAGATGTTTAGTCTTTGTTCCTTATTAGGGGCACAGAACTAAAACTCTTGGAATTTACTACCTTTTCTTTGCTACTGAGGTGGTTGGTGAGGAGCTCTAGATAGCTTCTGGATGCTGGCTGGTGGTCAGAAAACCCAGCCATGTAGTTAAAGGGTTAGACTTTTCAGCCTCAGCCCTTAACCTCCCAGGAGAAGAGAGAAGGTAGAGGGCCTACAGCCATCCTTAGTTAGTGGTTTAATCAGTCATGCCTTTGTAATGAGACCTCTATAAAACCACCTAAACCTTGGAGTTCAGGGGACTTCTGGTTGGTGGACACATCCACCACTGACACTCTGGGAGCTCAAGCATCCCACCAAGAACTCCCTTCTTCATCTTTTGTAATATTAAAACAGTTTGACCTGCTGACCATACTAGATTAAATGATTATTGTACACCAACAATTGAGGCCCATGAGCTTGTTGGGCACACCAGACCAACAAAGTATATATCCCCCTTGCCTAGCTCATACAGAGGAGGAGGTGGTGTAGCAGGGCCTAACTCATCAGACTACCTGATAAAAGCCTCCTGAGGTGGACAGGCCATGTACTCTGGTTCTCTGTACCTGGCTTCAACTTAGTCCCATCTTCCTGCTTGACTCAGCTCACTTGAGCTACCTGCCTGAGGCTCTGAAGCAGCTGTGCCTGGTCCGTTATCTTAGCCAGCTGTGGTGACTTCCACATCTCTGTAGTCTCTCTGCCTTGGTTTTCAGCTCTTCCTCTTTGATCCTGCAGCTATGACCCTTTCGTAGTTATTCTGTAACCTGTGGTTGTATGAAGTGTAATGGGTTACTTGAGTGCCCCAGATACTAGTAATTAAGATTGGAATAAAAGAATCTGATTTCCAGGATCGCTGGCTATGGAGGTTCAGCCCTATAAGACAGAGGAAATTGACGTAGCTTGTGAATTGTTATAAATTCTGGCTGGTTGTGGTGGCACACACCTGTAATACCAGCACTCTGGGAGGATGAGGCAGGAGGATTGCAACTTAACAAGTTAACCAGACTCTGTTTCAAAATAAAAAATAAAAAAAAAATTGAGGATGTAGCTCAGTTTGAAGGCCCTGGATTAAATCTCCAGAATCGGAACAAAACAAAAATTCTGATATTGGAAAGACATAAATATGTCCAATCTGTTGCTGCTGTAGCTCACTCATAACAATAGAGATACTACTGAATTTTGTAGTATCTTACATCTTAAATTTTGATCTTATATTTTATGACCTTGCAAACTCAGTCTTCTAGCTTCTGTTTTCATAGGTTCTGATTTTTTTTACAAAGCCAGTTGTGTTTCCTGTGACTAAAAATTTTATTTATTTATTTATTTATTTATTTATTTATTTATTTATTTATGGTGCTGGGGATTGAACTCAGGGCCTTTCTAACCACTGAACTAAATCCCCAGCCCCTACTTATTTCTCTTTAACGTGAATGTTTTGTATTTTTCTTGTCCGGTTGCTTTAGGAAGTATTCCCAGTTCTGAGATGGTGGGAGTGGCCATATCTGTCTTGTTCCTGATCCTAAAAGAAAGCATTTGGGTTTCTCCTCTGTGATGTTTGCTTTAGGTTTTTTGTTTGTCTTTTTTTTTTTTTAAAGGATTTTTATACTGTATTTAAAAAATCATAAAATAAAAAAGGGATCAATCAGCATATATATCAGAAGTCCCTCCAGCAGTCCCAGTATTCACCAGCTTTGTCCATCTCTGCTCAGAACATAGCTCTTTTAAGGATCATTGTCTCTGCTCATTCCGCGGCTCATTTAAGCATCATTGGAGATGACTTTAGTTCTTAAAATCAAACTTGTTCTGCCAAATCCAAGACCCTGAATTTATCCAAATTGTAGAAACATGCTTTTACCACTCGTCCACCAAAATACCGCCCATTCAGATCAACAACAGCTTTAATTGTTGATTCAGCTCTCTCAAATTCTAAAAATATTTGTACTGCTTCATTATCAGGGGCACCAGGAATTTCAAATATCACACATTTGCCAACTTTGCCATATTTTTCACATACTTCCTTGGTTTCAACTTCCAAGTCTTCATTGACTTCTCCTGCACCAACCATGTTCCTCAGTAGGACCACTTTAGAAAGGACATTTAAGTATTTCAGTTAATGGTGCTCAGCCTGTGCTTGTGCTTCCCCAGACCCTGACCTTCTTGGAAGCCGTACTTCTGCATGATCTTATGTACTACTGTGCCACCCATGTTAGCAAGGAAGGAGTTGCTGGGCTCAGTTGGAGATCTTGGTCTGTCCTATTCCTCATATACTGGGGGAGGAATAGCAGCTTTGGAAGACTGTGATCGAGGTCTTGAGTCCTCTTCGTAAGGAAACTCCTCAGAGTAACTCTTTGTCTTTCTCTACAAGAGCAGTAGGCGGTATGATAGCTCCTCCCATACTTCTTTTTCTCCTCTCCCACTCATAATCTTCGTCTTTGTCAGAATCTGGATCTGGTCACCTTGAAAATCCACTAGTTTAAAAAAAAAAAAAGAAAAAGAAAATTCACTAGCTTCATGTCTGTCTTTACAGCTCTTTTTTCTATTTCCTTCTGTCTCTCCAGCTTCCACTATCTCTGTTCTTCTCTTTGGCATTTCACTACTTTCTCACAGTCATTAGGAAACAGGATCATATTCGTCAGCTAAGAGAATCAGAACTTCTGCTGAAAATCTACTGGGAACAGGGTCCTTCAGGTCTGCCGCAACATGTGGTGGTGTGTCCACAATCTCTGGTCATCTGCAGAGCCAGTTTGCTTTAAGTCAATGACTGGACCAAGGACAGTTCTTTGTTTTGACCTTTGTCTCTGCCTGAGTGAGAGCTGTCTTCTTCACCTGAAGCTGAGACTGCAGAAACTTGAAGTTTTTGGACGAGTCTTCTGTTTTTGAGTCACTGGTTTCCACTCCTAGGTCATCATGTAGGGACATCTTTTCAGTTTAATGCTGACTCTGCCCTTGGGCCATGGCAGCGGTAGCGCAGAGCCCAGCTGCACTAAGCTGAAAGTGCCAGACCAGGGGAGTTAGCGGTGGCGCCCATGCTCCACCAAGTCCGCAGGGCGCTCCGCAGTGCAGGGTGAGGGAGCACAGGCCACCAGGAGAACGCGTCTTTGTCTTAATAAATACCCTTAACTCAGTTTGATGGAAGTTCCTTCTTGTTTTAGTTTGATGAGAGTTTTTATGGGAAATGGATGTTGGCCATTGTGTAATGCTTTTTCTGCTTCTATTAAGATGTGTATTTGGTTTTTCAGTTTTAGTTTATTAATGCGATATATTGCATTGCTTTTTTAAAAAAGATTGAGTGTTAAATCACCTGTCATTGCTGGGGTAAACTCGATGTAGTGATGTAAATTATCCTTTTAATATACTATTGATGTCTATTTGCTATTGTTTTTGGTGATGGGATGCTGCATTTTTTAAAAAGAACTTTTACATGAATGTTCACAAGGGATAGATTTTTTCCCTTGTACAATGTTTATTTAGTTTTAAGCTGGCCTCATATTATGTAGTTTGAAAGTGTTTTGCTAGTTCCTTTCATTGTACCTGCTGTCATTATTTACTTCCTTATGCTGGTTTTCGGTTTATTTTGCTCTGCTTTTTATAGTTTCTCAAGGTGTAAAGTAAGTGGTTGAGGTCTTTCCTCTTTGTTAATGTAGGCATTTTTAGCCATAAATTTCCCTCTGAGTACTGTTTTCCCTGATCTATAAATGTTGACATCTTGTGCTTTCAATGGTCTTTCGTCTCAAACACATTTTCTTATTTCCACAGTAATTTGATTTGTTGGTTGACTTTTTTTTTTTTTTTTTTTTGGTGCTGGGTATCAAACACAGGGCCTTGCGCTTGCTAGACAAGCACTCCAACCATTTAGCTAAATCCTCAGCTCTGGTTGATTTTGTGTATGTTAGTTTCCATGTATTTGTAAATTTTATGTTATTTTCTGAAAGATAGTTTTGCTAGATTTAGGATTCTTCTTTGAGCTCTGAATATGTTATCCTGCTGCCCCGGCTGACATTGTTTCTGAGGAGAATCAACTATTACTGCAGTTCCCCTGTAAGTGATGAGCCATTTTACTCTTATTGCTTTCACATTTTGTCCTTGCTTTTAAAACTATTTTCTTTTTCTTTTTTGGTGTCGTTGGGATTGTACCCAGAGCCTTCACACTGAGTTACATCCCCAGCCTTTTTTATTATTTACTCTGAGACGTGGTAAGTTTGCCCAGGCAGGATGCAAACTTGCGATCCCCCTGCCCTATGCTCCCTCAGTGCTGGGATTACAGGTGTGCATCACTGCACCCGGCTACGTTTGGAACATTTCAATTGTATTGTGGGTGTGAATGTTCCCTTTTGAGTTTCTAGAAGCTTTTTGGATGTATAGTGTTATGAGTGTGCTATGGCAGTTCTGCAGTATCAGAATTGATTAAATGTTAGTAGATTCACAAGTTCCATCCATTTCATTAGCTTTACTTCACCAAGTATTCCTCATTTCACTTGGAGTTGTGACCATGGCCATTGGAAGTTTTGTGTTCATTAACCACTAATATCTAATGCCTGTGGTAACACTCAAATCACATTACGCTTCATTATATTAAGTTACAGAAAGTTGGAAAAGAGCAAAGACTATAGGAGTTAAAGACTTTAATGGAGGGATGGGGATGTAGCTCAGTGGTAGAAAGCCTGGTTAGCATATCGGAGGAACTGGGATCTCTCCCCAGCACCACACACACACACACACACACACACACACACGAGGAAACAACAAAGAGAAAGGAAAAAAGTGCAGTGCAGTGAGCCTATGCAGACTCATTACCAGCGTTGTCACTGAGGGGTTTTGTGTGTTGGGTTAATTTATGGGCTATGGAGGTGGTGATGGTAAAGGTCCTGACAGCATCACCAGATGGGTAGTGTCAACTGCAAGGAGGATTGCGCCAAGCTGAGTCTGAGGACATTTGGGCGTTTGTGGCCTAATGATCCTGGGCAAAGGCCATGCCAAGGTTAGTGTAGTGGCTTGTGAAGAAGTGACAGACAGGTCGTGTGTTGTGCTGTAATCTAAAGTGTCTTCTTTTATGTGTCTGTGTGTCTCTGTTTCGAGCTGGTAAGTATGCTGAGTTTGGGTATGTCCGATATCTGGTGGTGGTTTATTTGTACAAATTGTTTTTCACTGTATCTGTCCTGCTGGGTTTCCGTAGTTTAGTTTAAGGCTGGCGTCTCTAGGGACAGAGTTAGGGTTAGGCTGGTTTCTTTCACAAGTTCTTTTTCACTGCCTCTCAGGCCCAGTCATTCCACCTTGATCTTGGTTAAACCCGGAATGTTGTAACTCAGGGCAAGGTACAGCCGCACTACTGCTCTACACGTATCAATTAATATTTTCCAAAAATTTTGGAAAAATCAGCCATTATTTCTTTAAATACTCTTTCTTTCCTCTCTTTTCTGGTACTTTGTTTCTATGTATGTTGGTGTGTTTAGTTATGAGTCATATTTTTCTGAGGCTGTGTTCTTTTTCCATTTAGTTCTGCCAGCACAAATTGTTCTTTGTCCCTTTACTGAGCACATTTATTTTTTTAGTTAGAGAATTTGGTTCTTGTTAATAATTTCTGTCTCATATCTTTTTTTTTTTAATTTTAAATGCTGTTGATTGTACTCAACATTATTCTACTGAGCTATATCCCCAGACCTTTTTATTTTTGAGACAGGACCTCACTGAGTTGCCCAGACTGGTCTCGAACTCGTGATCCTCTTCCCTCACCTTCCAAGTCTCTGTTCCCACGTGTTCAGGATGAAAATATTAATTTCAGTTCTTTAAACTTCCCTGTAAAAAGAAAAAAACAAAAAAGCAAAAACTCATATCAGGATCTTCTAATTTGTCCGTCCCTGTATTTAAAAATATATTATCACATTTAATCTTCTAGCAAATTTGAGGTAAATAATGGCTCCATTTTTATAGGAAAAAGCCTGAAGGGCTGTACTCTTAATCGCTTCTTTTGCACTTGTCCACTTTGCTGGCCACCTTAGTGGCCGCTTGCCACATACAGCCATCAAGCTCTTGAAGTGTGCTTTGTCCACATTGAGACTCGAAATGTGTTATGTGTGCAAAATATGGGAATATAGAACAGATATTAAATATCCTGTCACTATTTTCTGTATCGATGATGTGATATAATGGTAATATTTTAGATATGTTGGGTTGAATAAAGTCTAGTTTAAATTTTACCTGTTGTGTCACCTGTTTCTTTTTACATTTTAAAATGTGGGTACTAGGAAACTTAAGATTGTGACTTGTATTATGTTTCTGTGCTCAGCACTTCTCTGCATTCTCTCTACTTTCCTTAAATAGAGTCTTTGCTTCTTTCCGTAATTAATTGGGAAAAATATGAATGTTACCAAAAGTATTATCAAAGTCTTTTTAACTTTTTAGCATTTTTCTTTCATGGAGTAAAAAATAAGTACTCAGAACTCCTTTTTAAATTATGATTTTAAAAATTTTTCTGTTAGTGATTTTTTTCATGTCTAAGTGTTTAATTTTCTTTATGTAGCATGGTTTTGTTTTTTTTTTTTTTGAGACAGGGGCTCGCTATGTAGTCCAGGCTACCCTTGAACTTGTGGCCGTCCTCCTGCCTTTGCCTCCTGAGTGCTGGGATTACAGTTGTGTGTCACCACTCCCAGCTATTTTGGTATTTTTAAACATTTAAATTATTTAAAATGCCTAAAGCATTTATGATAGTTGTATATGGAACTTTCACTTCTTGAGATGTCAGGCCAGGAATCTTTAAACAAGTTGCTTAAGTAGCTGATTATTTTCTGTTGTATCATTCTTAATTTAGCAAAACTAACTTAAGTGGACTCTTCCTCACAGATGATGACTTTGACCAGTTTGATAAGCCTGGTGCAGAACGGTCCTGGAGAAGAAGAGCTGCAGATGAGGACTGGGACAGGTATGTGCATACCTGTGTTTCACCTGGGAGTCTGCTTTGATAAGTCTTTACTTGGCTGTGTAGAGATCTTCCTGGAAATAGTGTGCTGGCTCCCTGATGTCCTGCCCCTAGTGGGCCTCCCACTTGGCTCATTTGAGGGCCCTCTGGGTTGGAGGGTGCCTGGTAAGCTTTGTTGCACGTCTGTACTGTACGCAGGGCTATATAGAACACAGGCTTTCCTTCTCTCTCCATGTTTTTATACAGTGATCGGACTGACTTTATTGACTGTAGATACCCAGAACCTTTGTTGGAGTAGTAGGGTAGCAGAGTTCCTTTTGCTCCACATCCTACCCAATATGTTGCTTGCTACACTTTAAAATGTTTACCATTGTAATATATGTTGATTTTAATCTGTACTTCACAGATTACTGATACAGAGAAAAATGCCTGTTTAGGAATTTACATATGCATATAGTATAAAACACTGGCAGTAATGACAGATGTCAGGTCAGTGTGGTGGTCACCTCTGGTGAGGAGTCCATTAGAGGTCGAAGGGCTGTGTACTAGAGGGCACACACAGTGGGGCTTCATCTAGGTGGTGGGGTTAAGAATGCCCATGATTCTCTACAACTTTCTAACCATCTTAAATGCTGGGATGAGAAAACTTACAACTTACTTTGGACTTGCAATCAGAAAGTTAGGTAATACGAGTAAATATATCTGAAGAAAGAACAAAAGTACTGCAATGAAAAGAATTCCTAATTCCTGTTGAAAAACAATGACCCAGAAATTTTACAGAATAAAACTGGGAAAACAGTGTAGCTCTTAGAATTTGCACAGTTGATTGCTCTCCAGTAACTTATTTGATATGTCAGGATTCTCCAGAGAAACAGTAGGACATAGATACGCAGATTTTTAACGAAGGATTAGGTCATGCAGTTTTGGAGGCTGGGAAGTCTCACAGTCTGCTGTCTACAAGATGAGAGACCTGGGAAACTGGCGGCACTCTTCAGTGCAGCCCAAGGCCTTAGAACCAGGAGCCTTGAAGACCAAGAGAGAAGGTAGATGCTTCAGTGCATGAAGGTGAATTTGCCCAAACTCTGCCTTTTTTGGCTAATGCTTACCCACACTGGCAAGGGTAAGGGTAGATCTTCTTTTACTTAGACTCTTGATTCAAGCATGCTCAGATGATCACAGAAATGTTCTTCCAGCTGTCTACCCAGACAGCTATCTCTTAGTCTAGCCAAGTTAACACGTTAAATCTATCGTATCAGCCTACTACAAACAAGTAATTAGAATTTAGAACTAAATCTGTCTTATAAAGAAATGGTTTTGTCAGGTGGTATCAAAGCAAGTTTTCCCTAAAAGATTAGAGTGGTGAACTAAGTTATAAAGCCTTTTAGCAGGTTATTCCTCACTTGGCTTTCCTCTTGTGTGTTTTTATCTGTGTGTTTTTCTTTGGGGGTTGTCTTCTCTTTCTTAGAGATTCTTCATACTTTTTGGAAATTTATTTTTTGTTGCTTGAAGATATCTCTCCCTACTCTTCTGGGATATGTGTTCCTTTAAAAAATAGTCTTTAAATAGGCTTTAAAATAATATAGTCAAATTTATAATCTTTTTTTGCTGCATGCTTTATTCTTTTTTTAAAAATCAAAATATGAAAAAAAATTACTTGGAAATCTTTTCCAAATTTATAGGAAGGTTCCAAGAGTAACACAAAAACTCCCACTCTTTTTTCAGACTCACTGGCTGCTTTTTGTTACATTCATGTGTACTTTCTTTTATATATAAGTATAAAAATTTCCCGCATCATTTGATAGTAGTAGCATCATGCCACATTATTTTTTAATGCTTCAGTGTGTATTTTTACACACTGTATAAAGTGTATAAGACTTACTTACTTTGTTGTTGTTCATACTGAGCAAGATTAACAAAACATGCAATTCTGTTTTTAATCTACAGTGATTTTCCAAGTGTTGTTAGTTGTCCCAGTAATGTCCTTTATAGCCAGAAAAAGCTTTTGTTCTGGTCAAGATCGAACTCAGGATCATATATTGCATTTTTTCTCCTTCGTTTCATATAGTGAAAGAATTCTGTAGCTTCTGTCTGTTATGCCTGGCACTGTTGGGTTACTACAGGGCATTTATTTTGTGGAGTAACCCCGGTTTGAGTTTATTGGTGTTCCACCTGGCCAGGGTCAGGCTGTACATTCTGGGTCTCATCAGGAACACTGAGTAGGTGAGGCTCTGCCCCCTCAGTGCCTCACTTCAGGGCTAACAGCAGGTGGGAAGGAGGTTTCTGCTTTTTTGTCCTGGAGGAATTTTCCCCACCTGGTGTTCTGGGTGTGTCCTGTGTGTTTATATGAAAGTTAATTTTCCCTTTACAGTCAGCTCTATAATCTGTCTGAAATTGACTAAATTGATTGAGGGAGGTTCTGGGGATTGAATTCAGGGCCTTCACACTGAGCTGCTTCCCCAGCTAGTTCTTTTTTATTTTTTATTTTGAGATGGAGTCTTGTTAAGACACCAAGTTCCCCAGGCTGGGTTTAAACTTGTGATCCTTCTGCCTCAGCCTGCCAGAGTGCTGGAATTACAGGTATGGACCACAACTGCCTTAAATTGATTGATTTTTTTTAAAACATGTGTGAAAATAGCATGGCACAGTAAACCTAAGGTATGTGAAAATAGCATAGTACAATAAACAATGTATTGTCATCCAACTTCAGCAGTTATTACTTATATACAGTCTTGTATCTATACTCTGCTATTCCCCTCAAATCATAATTTTGTGTAAAAATATTTCAGAATGTTGCTCTTTAATAAAGGATTTCAGGTATACTCGTAATAGTTGTCTAAAAATAGAATTCATTATTGTTACTGAATGTCTTACTGTTCACATTTCTCTGATTATTTCATAATTTTAGATATGTGTGTGTGTACACACATTCAGTATGTATTCTTACACAATGCGGATACATGTCTGCTTTATAGTTTGAAGATCCAAATAAGGTCCATTTATGGTAATTGACTGATAAAGTCTTTTAAGTGTTGGTTCATCTACAGGTTCTCCCCTGTGTTGGTTAGCTTTCCATTAGTACAGTGAAATAACTGAGACAGTTAACTCATAAAGAGAAAAGTTTTTTTTGGCTCACGGTTTTGGAGTTCTATTCCACGAATGAGTGACCCTGTTGCTTTGAGTCTCTGGGAGGGCAGCCCCGAAGGTGAGAGTGTGCAAACACATGATGTTGTGAAAGCACTTGCTTTAGGAGCCAGCAAAACAGTAGGGGACTGTACCACAGTCGCCCTCAAGGGTGTGTCTCCAGTGCCTAAGCACCTCACTGTAGACCCCAGCTTCCAAAGGTTCTCCCCACCTCTTTGTATTGCCACACTGGGGACCAAGCCTTTAACGCATGCATCTTTTGGGGACATTTGTTCAACTCATAGCACTGTGCATCTTGCTTTAGTTTCCTGTATTTTTTTTGTGGAAGAATCAAAGTAGTATGTCTTGTAGAATTTATGCTTTTGCTGCTTGTGCCTCTGGGGTGTTTGTAGGGTGTTCATTTACCCCTTGTGTTGATGTAGATTAATAGTTTGGTCTGGAGTTTGATATTTTTGAGTGTTGGGAGGGTAGGGGAATGAAGCCTCTTAGGTGTGTTGTGTACCTCCACTGAGAGCCACACTGTGTCTGGTGAACTTCACACAGTAATGTGCTTTCTTTCTGTTATTTGTAATGTTTCTGCAAGCCATTTGGTTCTTCCAGGGTAGAAATCAGACAGAAAAACAAGAGAGGTGATTTCAGTTCTTTCCTTTTATATATATACCAATTTCCAAAGTCATTAGTCACCTTCAGCATTCTGCAGGAGTAAGTTTGTTTTTGAAACATTTTGAGATCATAGATGTAAATATTAGTTGTTAATCCATTGTAGCTATTGATGGGCAGACCAGCCCAGTGTTTGTTCAGTTGAACTTTATCCTTGGGCTTTTGGGCCCATTCATGTGACCTTAGTTGTCTTCGGCAACTTTCTTGCTTTCTGCTGCAGTGGATCTTGCTTTTTGCTCTTGCTGTGAGACAGGGCTCTAGTTTTTATTGCTTCCCCCAGTATGAATAACAGTCGTCCCAGTGTTTGTGAACCATCTCTTCCTTTTTTTCACTGTCTTTAGTGCTGTGTTGGCATATGTGAAGATTCTGTATCATGTGTGATCCCTTGCTTGTTCTCTTCTAAGGGTTAAACAGCCTCTTCTGTGTGCTGCGTAGTAGAGGAAGAAATTTGGAAGTTTAGAAAGAGTGAATCAGATTGTTATGAAAAGCTCTTGTTGCTGTATCACATCAGTGAAATTTTGAAGAATATAGTGTTACTGAACCAGCATCTAAATTTTTATTTTTTCTTATTTTTTTAAATTTTGTTTACCAAGAACGTGTATTGGTACATTGTATACATAATGATCACATTTCTCATAGTGAATTTGTACCTGTACATGATATATCTTGGTTTTACCCTGTCTTCCCCACCCCTCCCTCCACTCCCCCTTCCCTCCTTATTTACAACAACTTTACACTTTTCCATTTTTTTCCCTTTTTCCTTTCTGTTCTTTTTCCCTTCCTTCTTTTTCCCTCCTCTCTTTCTCATTATCCTCCCTTTTGAATAATAGCATCTAAGTTTTCAAAGTTTTATTTATTTATTTTTTTTAAGGTGTGTGTATTGTCTATGTATAGGCAAGAAGAGAAAACCTCAAGATTTTAACTGAAAATCATTGAATGAAGGGTCCATACAGGGCGGGGTAAGGAATTGAGTAAAATTAGGGGAGCGTGAAGAGTAGCAGTTGCTGCTCAGGCCCCCAAGGGCATGTGATCTCCTGGAGCCCAGGGAGAGCTGAGGTGGTTGGGGGCTCAGTCCCTCCCTGCATCAGGAGTTCTTTCCTCTGTTGAGCTGCCTCCCATTGGCTGGATCTGTTCAGAAGCCAGAGGCAAGGACAGCGTGTGTGAGACAGCACTGGAGGATGTGTCCAGGCCCACAGCTGGTAGAGACGGGAGGAATGTGGACTAGGATGGTGAGGCTGTGAAGCAACAGGCCCCTGTGCAGTTGTCATGCTGTCACACTTCTGATTTTGAAAGACTGCAGCCAGGTTCCTGATGACCTACTATGGGATTCCTGAGCAGTGTCTTTCAGGGTACTTCTCTTTCAAAGTAAGAATAAACTTGCTCTCAAAGAACTGGTCGTCTCTACTCTTTGCTGAGAAGTATCTGCCCACAAGATTGTTAGCGAAGTGTAGTGATCACTGGTGAAACCATCAGGGAGTCCTTCAGTCTGGCACAGGCAACCTCCTCATCAGTGCAGGGCTTGCTTTGTCTTCCAGAGCAGCTACCGCTGCTGTCAGGGGTTGTGACTGGTCACCTCTCTGAAGCTGCCAGGCACTGCCACTAGTACCTTGTTCTTGGTAACAGTTGATTTGGGTTGTTTTCTATATTTAATAACTTTCTTTCCCTCCACGCACATCTTTTGGGAGGATGCATCTTGAAGATGACTGTAGGACAGTTCTATCTGGTTCTGTGGATGTATGCATGCTTACTAGATTTGGACTCTGGAGGCAGACCAAGTTCACCTGCTGATGCTCCCGCATCCTAGTGGGGTGGTGCAGGGTGATGTGACTGTCTACATGGTGGGGTTATGATACTGATTAAATAGCTTATCCCTGTACAACGCTTAGTACAGTGCCTGGCTTGTTCAGTACACGGAGTAGACGTTGATTTCTTGATCTCTCACTTGTGCTTGTTTTAGTCCTTTGGGATTAATCCTGCTGCCTGCCATCCTGCTTCTCATTAGTCATGGCCACAAGTACTTGCTCCCTCTTCTGTATGCACCACTCATTTTCTAACTGATGTAGGTATCGTTTATCTTCTTTCCGAAGATGTTTTTGTGAAAGGAAGGAGGTAGTATTAAAGATTGGTTACTTAATTATAGATGCTTTTCTTGTCAACAGAAGTCACAAGATAGTTGCTAATGTTTTGTTTGTGTGATTACTAACACTTGCTCTTACTATCATCATAATTAGTGTGTCCTGGGAAAATGGTATTACTGTCCATTTTGAGTGGCTTAATTTGATGGAATATAGGCTGTGCTTATCTTCAGAGAGGTGCTTGTATCTTTTGGGCCATCTCAAATCAAATTCTTAAATAGAACTACTGTAAATGTTGTTGACCAGACAGCATATTTTCCCCTACCTTGGAGGATAATTGTAACACTGAAGATGGAAAAACAGTGTCTGATAGATACTTACTGGTTTAAAAATGTCGGAAGGAACAATGTGTCTCTCAAAGCTGTCCTGTGCAGGTCTCTGAAGGATTGTTTTTCAAGGGCTGTTAAGTTCTCCTTTTTCATCTGCCTGTCTCAGCTGTGTGACCTTAGGGAAGTTATTTAATATCTTGTTATTATTTTCCTCTATAAAATGAGGTTATTTCTCTTTTTTGTTGTGAAAAAATGAGGGTATAGGACTTATTGCAGGAGAATTTAAGAGAGTCCACAATGCATTAAATAACTGATTTTTTTGGTTTCTAGTTCTAGAAGGTATTATATGGAAATGTACACTTTTACTATAACACTCTCTCTCTCTCTCTCTCTCTCTCTCTCTATATATATATATATATATATATATATTCCTAGAAATCCTATTATTCTGTTTTTTGAGTAGTCTGGTGCTTTCAAAACCTATAGAATTCTATTAACTAGAGCCTGTATTTTAAAGAGAGTAACAATTCTAATAAGGTTACTGGTGCAGTTAAATCTCCATGAATGTTTGTGCTTACAATCATCAGTCTAGCTGTAGTTTTTCTTTTTTCTTTTTTTTTTTTTTTGGTGCTGCTAGGGATCGAACTCAGGGCCTTGTGCTTGCAAGGCAAGCACTCTAATGCTAAATCCCCAGCCCAGTTTTTCTTTCTGTATACTGGTCTGTAAAGACATAAAAGTGTTTTTTTTTTTTTGGTGCTGGGGATCGAACTCAGGGCCTTGCACTTGCTAGGCAAGCACTCTAACCACCGAGCTAAATTCCCAGCCCCAAGACATTTGCTTCCAAGACGTTGGATTCTCCAGAAATAAAAACATAATCTAGTGGTAGCTATCTCAACCCATCAAAAAAACTTGTAAGTAAATTCACTGAAAATGACTCTGGCTTCTTGATTTGCTGAGGGTTTCTGCTGTAATTGTGGAGAAGCCTGCTCCCAGTCAGCTTCGAATGGAAATACGCCAAAAATATTGCGAGTGACCTCTGTGACTTGCACGCTATCCAAACATAATTCTTTTAGTTACTATGATTTGATTTTATAGCCTCATTGTTGTTTAAAATTTTTTAAATGTTTTTAGTTTTTTGACCATTTGTCACATGATCTCTGGTTTTTATCTTGATGAGTGGTGAAGATCTTTTCTAATTTCATCATAAGTTTTTAAAGATAGGAGAAAGTTTAGGTGCTATTTCCAGTACTGTTTCTTCTTTTCTTTTAACAGGTAAAAAGATTCAGATCTGCTACTGAGGTGCAGAATTTAAAGTTTAGTCAGCCACCTTCTGTATCTTGTCTCTCCTTACCTAAAGAATGCCTTCCTTGTATTTAAAAATATCATTTCATCCTTAATAAAGTAAAAGGAAAGTATAGCAAATTTCACATGAAAGTCTCCAAGCTCCAGAGCCCTTGTTAAACTTCCATGTGACCCATACAATTTCCAATATTACAGGAATAATACTCTGACCTTGCTTTTTCTTCTCAGTGAACTTGAAGATGACTTACTTGGAGAAGACTTACTATCTGGCAAAAAGGTAAGAAATACAGGTGTTTGTGAAACAGAACAGTAACTCTTTAATGTTACTTAAAATATAGGAACACATTGTTTATGCATGGGATGCATAACTGGATAGTGGGTGTAGATCTACATTTTGTAAACTGAATTTAATTTGGTTTTGGTTCTGTCAATTAAAACCAGGACTTCATCATGGTAAGCATTGAGTTACAGCTCCAGCCCTGAATTATTATTATATATTTTTAGGGGGGGTGTTGGGAATTGAACTCAGGGCCTTATGCTTGCTAGGCCAGCTCCCTACCTTTGAGCTAATCCCAACCTCTATTTTCTAAATTGCAGAGCTGACACTTTATTAGTAAATTCTCTAGTAATTACACCTCAAGCAGCAAATACCCTGAAGCAAATATTTCAGTTCCCAGTATGTCTGAAGCGTTCCAGCAGGTACTGAATTTGGGACATGAGTAATATAAAACTTTCCCTTCCCTTAAAGGAATGTAACATTCGCAGGTTATTATGTTTCATACTGGTTCTGGAAATTACTTTTTGGGAGTGTTCACAAATTATCTTAAAGATAAATATACTCAAATGTAATGAACATTCAAATAAATAAGATTTAAAGTTCTCTTATAGGTATTTCTAAACCTTTTTGATTAAGTAAAAACTTTGAAGCGATTATCTTTTTTTTTTTTTTTTTTTTTGGTACCGGGGATTGAACTCAGGGCCTTGTGTTTGCAAGGCAAGCACTCTAACCACTGAGCTAAATCCCCAGCCCCAGAAGCAATTATCTTTAGTATGTACATATTTATACGTAATACACTAATGACTATTTCAAGCATAAATACATAGTGAGTGGAAATTTGAGGCAAGAGATGAAAGTGAAATATATTCATTAGCAATTTAACACTTGCTATCCTCTTGTAATAGCAAAATAATTCCTTATGCTTAGTTTTAAAAAAAAAAAAATATATATATATATATTTTTTTTTTTGTGGTGCCGGGGATCGAACTCAGGCCCTTGTGCTTACAAGGCAAGCACTCTGATCACTGAGCTACATCCTCAGCCAGTTTTAAAAAATATTAAAAATAATTTTAATATGCCTTCTAACTCTCAGCAGTTATCTTAAAGTTTGTTACACTTTTAGGTTAAAATTCATGGTAATATTACTGGTATAAGTCTGTATTTCAAATAATGTGGTAGATTCACATCTTTTATCTAGTTACCACATCTCATTAGATGACCTTTTAATATCCTTTGTAATATTGTTGAGATCTTGTACTAGAAGTACCAGTTGTGCAATTTTCTTACTATGTCTAAATGAATTTGACTTATATTTAGTTTCAAGCCAGTTTTTCTTTGTGTGTTCTGCTGCTTACTGATGATTAGCTTATATGTGGCCTGGCCATGGACTGTGCCACCTTCTCCCATTTCAATGAATGAAGGCCAAGGGAATAAATGAGCCATATCCCAAGGATAGCTACTTAAAAAAAATTTACATGTTCATTGATTTTGGTTCACTGTTTCTTTTGACAAATACTTTGAAGCTTATCTAAAGGGCTAGGCCTCTTGCTCAATGTTAGAGGTTTAGCGAGCATGTGCCAGACCCCGGGTTTTATCTCCACCGTGCCCAGAAAGAAAGTTTATGTTGTCATGCCAATGAGAAGTGGGGTCTCTTGGAATTAATATGTATTCACACAGTTGGGTTTTTTTTTTTGGCAATCAAAAACACTGTAATGAAGAATGCAGTCAAGTTTGAAAGACTTACTTTGTAAAGTGTAAATTAAGTAGAAAATGAAGTCAGTTTTTCAGTCTTCACTTTTAAAAAAAATGTATGTGTGAGTGTGTATGTGACTTTTGTCTTTTGGAGGAGGTGTAGTAATTTATATATGCCTTTTATACATGTTAATAATTTTAATAAAGGAGGGAAGTGAAATTTCACTCTGCAGTCTAAAATATTGGAACATATTTAACCCAATAAAACTTAGAGCTGGAGGTTGGAGATTTAGCTCAGTGGTAGAACGTGGGGCCCTGAGTTCAATCCCCAGCACCCCTCAAAAAAAAAACAAAACAAACAACCAAAAAGCTTAGAGCTGTTTACTGAATTGCTTGCTGATAGGATGGGTTCACAGCATCTCAACATTCAGAGATTGAGCTTGTGGCATTTATTTTCATATGTGATTTGTACTGGACAAACAGGTATCATGGGCTGTACGATTTCAGTTGGGTGATTGAGTTATCTTAAAAACTGCACATCTCTAGAGTTGTACTTTTTGTATTGCTTTAAAAGTCTTCAGATTTTAGTTACTAACAGTGTTAAATTTAGTCATATCTGAAGGATACCATTCTTTTTTGTGTATGGTAAGGAAAAATTGTTTGAAAGTCTTCACCCAAGGATCTCTTACCCCTTTTCCTTTTGTGTTAGAATTAGAATAAAACTTAACATTACACTTAACCGCTTCCATACTTTTCTTGCGTGTAACATCTAAAAATTAGTCCAAAGAGGATAAGGCAATATGCCCTATGTGGGATTCTTGATTGTCCACAGTGACATCAAACTGAAAAAATGTCTGGATGGCAAATGTTTTAATAACATAAGGCTTGAAACAGTCCATTCAACATAATTTTGTACCTTTATAACAGATCTTTTTGTGAAAGTGACACACATTAATTAGATTTTTTATATTAATTAGAATCAGTCGGATTTGTCAGATGAAGAGCTAAATGATGACCTTTTACAGAGTGATAATGAAGATGAAGAAAATTTCAGGTACTCATTATTAATTCATTAAAAATGTTCTTTAATAGGAGCTGTTTGTAAGTTATAATTAACAGTGGATTGTAATTGAATAATGTGCTTTTATGTCTTTAACATATGATTATATTCCGAACAGGTTATTGTGTATTCTGAAGTCGAATCCATATGTATTGTTCTGGAAATAGATCAGCTGCTTAAAATCAGTATAGCCCTTGCATTTGATGACCTTTGAGTTCATTCAGTGCAGGTTGTAATATCTCAGTACTGTTTTATACTGCTCTATAAAGAATTATTTTTCTTTATATGAAGGACAGTGACCGTAGACTCTTTACTATAGGTTGATGTTGGTACCTTTGTGTTTATTTAGACAGTTTTTATTAATTCATGTTTGTAATACTAAATTACCATTTTGGAGAGAGATACTTAGTATAGTACTCTGGAAGGTGGGAGTAATTTTTAAATTTTGTGAGGAGACATTGACAAAATATAAATATACTTCTTGGTTATAAATGTAATTAACACATGTCATGTAGTTGTGAGTCATAAATTTGTAACAGGTTTTCTAACAAAGTAATTTATGGGTAAAAATACAGTTTTAATTTATTCTACCAGTTATATACATTTCCCTATCCTAGTCTTTGACCTCATTGCTATAATTTGATATTTTAAGTAAGGTTGGCCTTGAAGTGCATCTTTTTACCCAGTGTTTTGAAGTCTGGTATATTCAATTTTTTGTTAGGATTGGATACTTAATATGTGTGAACATAGACTTTTTTGCACAATCCTGCATTTGAAATGTTATCTTGCATCTGTTTGGCACTTAGCTGTTATGATTTAATAAGTGGCATATGATTTTTTGAAGTGCTAACATCCTGTTATTTTACTTGGAAATTACCAGTTATTAATTTGTAACTACTGTACATTTTATTTGAACAATCAAATGTATTTTCATACAGATTTTTTTAATATTTTTATTTTCTGGTATATAGTCTAAATTTGCATTATATAGACTAAAAAAGAAACCAAATTGTTCTTAAAATTCCTATTATGATTTTCTGTGTATAGAGCAATACTCTTGTGTTTAGTATGCATTCCTAGCAAGAGTCCATCCAGTTATTTTGTGAATTAGAATAAAATATAAAATGCTAGATTTCAGTCTTGGACTCTGCCAGTCAGACCTGCTGCTATCTTACTGGGTTGGTGATTCTTTGGACAGATAACCTCAAGCTGAGAAGTGAAGTGAAGGCTCTGTCCTCATGATAAGTCAGTGGCACGGACCGGCGCAGTGTGCTTCATGGGCTCCACTGTGGGCATCATGGGTCTGTGGCATAGGCTCACTTAGTACATTGTGCTCTGTTATCCACATTACATGCTTTTGGTACTGGCTCAGTGTTGCACTTTGAGCCTTGTTTTCATGCCTTGTTGGAGCAGAAACGCACGTATCAATAACTGGACTAGTTGCCAGTCATCATAGAAGTCTTTGTTACAACACAATTGAAGTAGTACAGTATATAGTGACACAGTATTGAGGTCCATGTTCAGTGAGTTTCTTTGTATTTTTGTCTTCTCCAGTTCTCAGGATGTCACAGTCAATCTGAATACCACATCTGGTATGGTTACATCGTTTGAACTTTCTGACAACACTAATGACCAATCTGGAGAGCAGGAATCTGAGTATGAACAAGGAGAGGATGAACTAGCTTACCACAAGTCTGACGGTCCGGAATTGTATACTCAGGAGTACCCAGAGGAAGGGCAGTATGAAGGCCATGATGCAGAGTTGACAGAAGACCAAATAGAATATGGGGAAGAGCCAGAGGAGGAGCAGCTGTACAGTGATGAAGTGTTGGACATCGAAATCAATGAACCTTTAGATGAATTTACAGTGAGTCTTTTCTTCTTTTTACAGCCAAAGATAACATGGCTTCCTGTGCACAGGTTTCTAGATTGATTTGAAATCTATTTACCTCCCTTGGGAAGGAGGGAAATTAGACCTTATTATCACTGTCTGCCAGTTTCTTTATCTGAGCTATGACAAAGTTTATGTTGACAGCTTGTTTGGCCAGAGGTAATGCTCCTTTGTCATTTTGGAAGGCTGCAAAGAATGGTGACCTTGAGGATTGCACCCTCAGGAAGAAAACAGCTTTGTGTCGTGGAGATACACTGTCAATTGTTAGAAGTACTTAATGCAGGGCTTTTATCCAGGCTTTAGACAAGATCTGATAAAGTCCTTCTAAGGTGAAAAGATTATTGACCTGCTAAAGACATCTTTAAGGTGCTAATTTTCCAGAGTGATTGATGTCCTGTTCATTCATCCTTTTTGTAACTAAGAACTGTCTAAACCTGAATAAAGAGATTGGAGGTTAGTTTAGGAAATGTCACACGTAATTTGTTATCTGTAATCAGGAAGCAAAGATTGTGTTGATTTTTGTTTCAGAAAGATGGTTTTGGTAGGTAGCTTTTTTTTTTTTTCTTTACAAAATTGAACCATAAGGACAAAAAAAAGCGCTTATTGTAAGATTGTTCATCTGTTGTAATGCTGCATCATCAAAAGAGAGGTGTTTTTTAAAAGAAACACTTAATGGCATTCCTGCAGGAAGGCTTAATCCCAGCTGTTGTGTAGAACATTAGGGCTTTCAGAGCACCAGGGTCGGGTGAGGCAGAGTGGAGATGGAACTGGTGCAGTGTCAGGATCAGAGAGCCCATCTGATGCAGCAGTGACTCTCTGTCTCTATGGTTCATTCAGAGTGTGCTTCCATTTGAGGAAAACATTCAAAAATTGCTGAATTTCCGTTGTGTGTGTGTATATGCCATTTTGAGAGGAATTGATTATGTGGAACCTTAAGATACTTAGTTCCAATCATGATTGTGCTTAGGTGTCTTGTGGAACTTGTTACTCTCCTGAGCCCAGTAATGACATACTTTGGTAATATGTTTTTCAGTAGGTAGATAGATACCTCTGGTGTGTTTGTATACTGTCTTAAAGCGGTACATTATATTTAAAATGCCTTTTGTGGGGGGGTTTGAGACAGGGTCTCACTACTGAGTTCAGACTGGCCTTGAACTCACTATGTAGTCCAGTCTGGCCTGGATCTCTCGGTGATCCTCTTGCCTCTGCCTCCTGAGTGCTGGGATTATAGGTGTGCACCACCACACCTGGCTAAAATGCTTTTTGAAGATAAAATCAAGATCTTTGAAAACTATGCCTAAGTATTTCCTAGCTTATTATTTTTCCTATGCATCAGTAAAATAACATAAGTTAATCATCTTTGAGTAAATTCAGTGTTGTGTTATACCTTTACTAATGTTGGAGCACTGGGCGCACAAATATTACTAAACCATAAGAAACCTGGTACCTTTGAAGTTCAGCTGTAGTGGACAGACTCCACTGTGGGATTTCGTGGTACAGAGTATATGTGGTCACATAGGAGCACCTCTCATGTCTCATTCTTGCAGTGTTGTGGAGAATTCCTAATCAGTGAGGAGTTCCCTCAGCTATATTCTGTCACACTTGTGGTTACATAAAGGTCCCTGGAATAAAATGCACCATAATCATTGTGATATAGGGGAAAAAATATAACTCCCAACCTGCTAGATGTCAGTTACGCTGAGTTCGTGTTCCCCGAAGTCGAAGAATGAATTCTAAGGAACAAAGGAGGTTAAGAGTAGGAATTTTATTGGGAGAGAGAAAGGGAGAGCTCCTGAGAGACAGGAGGGGACCCGAGTGGGTTGCCAACGAGCCCACCCTTCAGGGGAAGTTTTATAGAGCAAAATTGTGAGGCGGGTACAATGTGTGTCAAAATGATGATTAACCAATAATATTACAAGTGTAGTCGTTTAGGTAATAGTGGTCCAATGGGGAAGAAAGTCACGCAGTAAATCGTCAAGGAGA